>JAZHYW010037782.1:0-27290 GCA_037355805.1 Ixodes ricinus | reverse complement strand
ATCAGGCTCCAAGGGTGTAGCCCAGTCAAAGAGTGTACTGTGTGTTGACTCGACATTCATGTTAACGCACTGGCACTGATTGCCTTATGCCCCCGTGCGGTTCCTGTTTTTTTTTTTTAAACGAGAACATTCCGATGATGACTTAGCGTGACAAAAATACTCGTATAAATATAAAACTCCCCGGCATTATCTACTGGGCTTTCAATAATTTAGAGTAATTTAGAGTAAACAGCTCGGTCGTGCCCACATGTTTTGTCAAACAGCATGTTTGGTAACAGTTACGTAAATTGTTTACACACATTGCGTGGCTTTATAGGAGGTCGGGTGATATTTTCCACCTTGCTCCTGCCTTCTTATTGAAAAAAAATTCTAATAATGTTACATAGTGGCGCGAAATAATTCTTTACATGCGATTAAGATTATAGCATTACAAATGGTTTATACATACAATGTCAACTTGTACTGTGGAACATACAAACTTTGTGAGCAGAAACAAAATTATATTTATGATGACACAGTGACTGAAATGATGACACAGTATGATGATATACTGACTGACATGATGACACAGTGACTGAAAGTCAAACAATAGTGGCGGTTATAGGACATAAATCACTTTTCATCTGTAAAAAAATACCTGACAAATATTTTTGCTTTAAAATGTACACAAAAGCTGAATTCACTGCATACTACCAAAGAACGCAATCTCCTATATCCTGTGTTTCTCGCCCATGCTCTTAAACTAAGAGCAGCGCTGCTTTGCTGATTTTTTCCTTTTCTTGTAGCTTCTTTGTTCATACTCATGGTAATATGCTGACAGTGTTGTCGCATTCGCATGCTGAAGTAGTAGTGGAACAACTGGGCAATTGTTTCTTATTTTTGTTCAGCGCATGGAAACGTTATTGTGCATGTGTCAAGAACACTGTCGACTGTGTCCCAGTAGACAGTCTGGTGGCTTCTATTTTCCACGGAGAACTGTCTCCGATTTCTTCAGTATCTGGAAAAGGTTCTTGTTGTGGGTGTATAAGCCTCCTATGTTCTTCACGTTTGTCAGTGCTGCTTCAGCAGAAGTGTTTTTGTCGATGCTGAAAGCCGATAGGCATGCAGAGCAGCGTGTAGCTTTTTTAATTTTCACACTCAAAATCCCAGTTACATAATATAGTATGCAGTCCACAGCCTTGGTTTCCTCAGCCTTTTCTGTCCAGACATCTCCGCATTCCCAGTCTTCGAGAGAAATTTGACTGTGAAGCTTGGTCTTCACTTGGTTAACGAGATGAGGAGACTAGGTAGTAACTTGCGGATCGACCCTCGGGATCGCACGAAGCCACTGCTCCAGGCGAGTGTCATTCGATGGAGCTTTCAACAAGGACACCTCGCTCTGCGCCGTTCCGCTACCCCGAATGGCTGTTGGGAACGAAGCACGTCTTTCCCATCCTTATAGCATAACTTGCCATAAGCAAGTTATGTTTATAGCATAACTTGCACGATGGTGGCACCTTTGATCGACACAGCACCAAAGCAAAACATGAGACCAGCCACTGGCCGCGCACCACCACCACACCGCGAAAAAGCGAGCAAGCTACGACCCCGAAACCGTGGCCGCCGAGGAGAGACCTCATACCCACGGTGCTCACACCTCAGCGCCCTCCGCGGCGGCGCGGAACTAACTATACTAGGGGTGTCGCGAACCGGCCGAGGGTTGGGGTCGACCAGGTTCGACTTTTCGAACTTTTAGTGGAATGTTCGACGAACCTTGTAATGAGGTTCGACTCGTATGCGCATGCGCGACAGGCTTGCCAGTTGGCTTCGGATTGGATGCATGGTCATGGCTAAGGGATGTAATACCCTACTGAAAAAAATTATATGAATCTATATAAGAACCGATATGAAATATCCAAAAACTGATATGCGACATATGAAACTGGTATGAAACACCCAAAAACTGATATGCGATATGTGAAACTGATATAAAATCACCAAAAACTGATATGTGGCATATAAGAACTGATATGAAATATCCAAAAACTAATATGCGACATATGAAACTGATATGAAATACCCAAAAACTGATATGCGGTATATGAAACTGATATGAAACAACCAAAAACTGATATGTGGCATATAAGAACCGATATGCAATCATATGCCAACTGATATAAATCTGTCCAATAAACATATCAGAAATAATTTCATATAATGTTTTTCAGTATACGACTTGCCGCAGTGGAGCGGCTTGATTTACTGGCTTTAAAATAATTACGGCATGAGGGTTTACTTTTATTAAGAGATTCATCCCATGAGCCGTTCAAAATACTCTCAGAGGTATGACATTACTGAAAAAATCTAACATGCTGAGAATATTATTTATTGCTTAGGTGGTCACCGAAAAACTCCGTACTTACAAAACGACCTGTATAAAAGGCGGAAACGCAGAGCTCTGAAGTAGTTATTGGGTGTGCTGTTGTATTCATGTTTGTTGTGCCGTGTGTGTGTATGCGCTCAATGTATATATTCAGCTGATGCTATACTTCGTTTCAGTTTGGGTCCAGACGCAGCCGATGCTACAAGCACGAGCGTGTGGCCCTGAAACAGTGCCTGTACTGCACGAGCGCGCGTGCTTGGCCATGTGCTTGGCAGGGACGCCGGAAGCTCGGAGCTCGCGCTTGTAGCATCGCCTGCGTCTGGACCCAAGCTGAAACGAAGTATAGTGGTATGTGTAATGTATCTAGATGGTGGTGTGAGTAAATAAAAATATTTTTGTAGCACATGAATGGGGTGGTACCTAGCGCCACCTAGCCTAATGTAACTGATATGCGGCATATGAAACTGATATGAAGATAATAAGTTCTGATATGAAAAATGTGTCCAATAAACATATCAGAAATAAATTCATATAATTTTTTCCGTAGGGTAGGGGCAGCACTGATTGGTTATTTCAGTTGATACAGTACAAAAACATTCAGTTATTAAGTTTTCAGTGACTAGAATTAGTTTCTTTTAATTTCAACTGTCCAATAAATCAAAATAACCCTTTGCTTAAAAAAAATTCTCCAAACCTAGACATGCTTGTATCAAGGTCGGGCCACACGGTCCACAAAGTCGAGCCTGTCGAATCTGGATAAAAGGTCGAAGGTTCGTCGAACCGGTTCGAACGAGTCGAACCCCGAAAGTTCAACCGAAAAATCTGGTTCGACAAAAGTTCGCGACACCCCTAGTCCAGACGTAGCCGAGGCTACAAGCGCGAGCTCGGGCTTTCAGCGTCTCTGCCAAGCACACATGCTCGTGCCATGCAAGCACTGTTCAGGGCCACATGCTCGCGCTTGTAGCATTGGCTGCGTCTGGACCCAAGCTGAAACGAAGTATAGAAGCGCGAGCTCATAGCGTTGGCAGCCGCTCTTAAGTCACGAGAGCTTGTGTCGCCGAGATGTGCCCCAGAGCAAGGCGCTCGCGCTTGTAGCCTTTTCTGCGGTACATCACAAGGTGAAACAGAGTATACTCCTGGTTCGATGCTAGCTCCGAACACGATCTGGTCGCTCGCTCCACGCGGGAAGAGCGGCCAGAGTCACCACCTAAATGTATTTCTTCCACCGTGGTCTGGACTAAAGCCCTTCGATGTGTTTGCGTTTGTCTTGCAAGTGGCGTCAAATGCGCCAGTGCACGAGGCCCGTGTCTCGAGCGGCCCTTGGAAGCAGTTGTCGGCGCAGTACTGAAATGAGCGGCCCTTGAAGCGAATGGCAACGGAGCACCCGCTCCTCGCACGTGTCTTGCGCGTTTGGACAACAATGGTTGGCGGTACTTGTAAGCGTGCATTTTATCAAAGGAATTAATACCCGCTGCCACACGGGCAACTCAAATGCCATTTACAACGAATGACATTTGAGCGGACGGCCAATCAGCGCGCGACACTCCGGGCGTAGTACCGCATTCCACGCGCGACAGATTGCGAGCTGATTCGCCGATCACACAAATGTCATTCGTTGTAAATGGCATTCGAGTTGCCCGTGTGGCACGGGTATTAGTCTGCACTTGCCGGCAGCGCCTTCAACTTATGGAATTTTCGAGGATAGCTCGAGTGCAACATGGCTTTGTGTATTTGAGTGGTTCTTTTTGCTGACAGGCAGACAGAGTCCTTTCTTGCCATACCCTTTGCCAATGCTGTCAGCTGCTGTGAACTGGGCGCGCGATTGTGGACGAGTAGTAGAGCCGCACCACTTGATTGGACAGAGAACTCATTGGTACAGTTCACGGGTAAGAAACGGTTGCTTCTTGTTGCTTTTGACTCGCTGCGCAGAAGAGTGGACCTCGCCGACGAGGTCCACACCTCTGGACGTGCAGAAGTGTGGACCTCCCTGCGCAAAAGTGTGGACCTCGCCGCTAAATGAGCTATGCTGAGGGTCGGCACTCTGTTCCCCAATATTGCTGTGGGCGCCGCCATCTTGGTGCTTGTAAAGAGCAGACGCAACTGCTGATCGTCATGATTCAAAAGTGCGACTTGCTTGGCATTTGATTCGGTGTTGAAGCTTATGTAATATTGATTTGCTCTGTCGCGAAGCGTCTAAACATTTGTAGAAGACGTAAAAGCGTTTTCTGTGATTTCAGACAAATTTTCAGATAACTGGCAGCCATGATTTTATGCCACAATATGGACAAGTGTCGTTATCTCTGAAGCGTAGCTTATTTAGTGGCACTAGGGAAGATCATGGTGGAACAGCGCAGCACTGAGCTAGATTTCAGACGCCATGTTCTTCTATAGTGCCACTAAATAAGCTACGCTTATTTAGTGTAAGCGTAGCTTACACTTATTTAGAGTAACGACGCTTGTTCATATTGTGGCTTAAAATCATGGTTGTCAGTTATCTGAAAATTTATCTGAAATCACAGGAAACGCTTTTCCGTCCGCCACAAATGTTTAAACAGTTCGCGACAGAGCAAAGCAATATTATATGAGCTTCCTAACACCGAATCTAATGCTGAGGAAGTCGCACTTTTGAATTATGACGATCGGTAGTTGCGTCTACCCTGCACAAGCACCAAAATGTCGACGCCCACAACAATGTTGGCGAACAGAGTTCCGATACTCTACCATTTCGTCGTTTACCCTGAGACTGGTTTTTTTTTTAACCCCCCAGTCTCAGGGTAAATTTACTTAAACACGGTGGACCAGCAAGTGTATGACAGGGTAGAAGAGTTGTCTCCGAAGTGTTTTGTGAAAAGATTTGTGGATGATATTTTAGTTTGCTCTGTTCAGGAAGGGTTGGACCATGTTTTAGAACAAGTAATAAGGTCAGCGGCGCCAGAGTTGAGATTCACGATAGAGAGGCCAAGGGGCGAGGTCCTGCAGTTTCTCGACCTGCGTTTACATTTGGAACGAGGTCTTTGTTGGGAGTATGGGAAGGTAAACCCAAAACCGGTTTTGTCAAAGAGTAGCTGTCACTCGAAAAATGTAAAAGCCGGGGTAGTCAGATCTTTGATTAGTAATGCTTTGGTGAGATCATGCATGCATTTCGGACCGGAGGCACTAAAAAACCAGTGGGACAGACTGGTAATGGCAGGATATGGGGAAGTGTACATCAAAAGGCAGATTGCCCTACAGTGCAGGGAGAAAAAGGGGACGACGCAAAAAATCAGGAATAGGTACGCTGTGGTTCCGTATTGTCACGAGGTGTCCCACAATCTTAGAGCATGTGCAAAAAAATATGGCGTGGATGTCGTATTCAGCACGGATTTTAGGTTAGATAGATTGACACCTTTTGAAACGGTTCAGAGGGGCTGTCAGAAGGCGCATAGGGAAAAGTCGGTGCCGTGTAGCGTAGGCGTGGTGTATGAGATTCCTTTGGCGTGTGGTTTTAAGTATGTGGGCCAAACCTCTCGGTGTTTGAACGATCGTTTAACAGAGCACAAAAGAAATGTAAAAAATAATGCAGCAAATTCGGAGTTGGCTAAGCATCTGGAGGAGTGTAGAAACTGCACAACGGATTGGTCTGGAACGGATGTAGTTGTTAAGGAGAGCAACGATGTTAAAAGGGTGGTAAGAGAAACAATTAGGATTAGATCGTTGGGAAATTGCATTAGTCAACCTTCCATGCAAATAGGGAACCGCTGCAGGCAATTTTTACAGTTTTAAAAGTTTTTTTTTTTTGTGTGTCTGGTGTGTATTGTTTGTGGGGGTTATTTTGGAGGTGACCTGTTTTGAGTGGGATGTGGGTGTGGGCTGTTGTCCTGTGTATTGTGAGGACACAAAAGCGTTGATTGAAGTCTTTGTGTGCCATATCTTCTGCTAGAACATTTCACTTGGAAACGTCGGAAGTGTCCGCTTCTTTTGTGATAGAGTGGAACTTGTAAAGTCACGGTGCAGAGGACAAGTCGTATGTGATTGGTTGATGACGACGAGAACGAACTATATAAGAGGAGGTTGTTGAAATAAACTTGTAGCTGAGTTTGAGACCTGTCTGTTTTTCTGTTACTTTTGCTCTTCTAAAAAAAACCCCAGTCTCAGGGTAAACGACGAAATGGTTGACTTCCACCAGCTAGCCTGTACTATGACTCCTTTTTCGATACTCTAAGCGCAGCTCATTTAGTGGCTCTAGTTCTTCCCAGAAGTGGCGCGCGGCACGTGTCTCGAGCATTTCCACACAAATGATTGGCGCCACTTTTCCTAGGATAGATGGGCTTTACTCCACAGATCCTGGGAGCGGGTTTGCAAACCAGTGTGAAGAGCAGGCCGATATAGGACATAGGAGTGCAAAACTGCGACTTTATTTCTTTCTTTGTTTCTAGCTTTAAATTAAGCTCTAAAAATAAACCTTTTTTTTCTTCTTCTTTTTTTTTTTGCGGAACAACGTTTGCGTTTAAAATGTGGTGGTTTAAACGGCCGCAACGCCGCACCCTGTGCTTTCGATAATTTCTAACGTGGATGGAACTTCGATTCAATTCGGAAATCAGAGCTTATTTTACGTTTTGTAAGCCACTGTAATCTACGTATGTACTGGCTCGTATCTCGCGCCGCCTGTTGGCCGCTCCCGGCAGCGGCGGACGCAGAGCGAAGAAGATCTATAGTCGGTGACAGGTCAAGAACGAAGTGGAAGCTCCTCCCATCCCTTTCCACTTCAACGGAGCGAACGGTGGAGAGGAGGTCGCCTCCTCTCCACCGTTCGCTCTACGAAAGTGGAAAGAGGTGGGAGGGGCTTCCACTTCGTTCTTGACTTGTCACCGACTATAGCTCGAGATCGGCGGCGAACAGCCCGTGGCCCGAGCCCACCTCGCGCGCCCGACCTGCATGCGCAGCTGCAGACATGCAACTCGTTTGTTCCGGAAAAATTCTGCGCCATCTATGAGGAAAATGGTACAAATAAATAGCGGTTGAATCCCCCTTAATTGTTTCATGTGACATGGAGGGGGGGGGGGGTCATTGTTTCATGGAGGCTTTCTTCTCGAAGCAGGATATGTGATCACGATGGAACTTATCTCGTCACTGCGCCCTGTGATTTAAAAAAGGAGAATTAGATGACGTTGTGTATAAAAATTAATATAAATTACAAAAATATTACAGGCTGTAACGGCGTTCGATGAAAAGGCGTTCGATGAAACGGCTTCGATGAAACGGCGTTCGATAAAACGGCGTTCAATGAAACGGTGTTCGATGAAACGGCTTCCATAAAACGGCGTTCGATGAAACGGTGTTCGACGAAATGTCCGCACCCAGCGCTGGCTCGCGTTGCGTTCGCCGACATTGGAGTATAAACAGCCTTGTCAGCCGAAGGATTCCTAAATCTGACGGCGTCAGATTGTGAATGTCTCTCCCGTGCACGCCCAAACAGCTGCTCAGACGTAGTTCGTCCGATGCAACGGCAGCAGGGAACTACTGGGATCCGGAACCATTCTGATGACCCACCGGTCCGCGCGCTCGCACCTTCGTCACGAGGTTACCCCGGGGAATGCCCCCTCAGGAAGGACGTGTCCGCGACCTTTGAATATTTTTTGTAACAAGGTAATAGGCCACGCACAATTGCAATTTTTTTTTTAAATTTTGGGGTGCCTTCAGCGCGTAGATCGCGTAACCGCCATAAAATGACAAATCAGAAACCACTTCAGTGCACCTTTAATTGGACACTGAAATGATAAAAACTTTGGTTACCCATAACAAAATGCTGTATGAGGGAGAGGGGAGGAGAGGAGGCTCCAGCAAAATGAATGATTTCGGGAGGAAACCCGAGCCCCATAGACCCCCCCCCCCGCTGGCTACGTGCCTGCGCTCACATCCGGGGACATTGAATTCGGCGAAGCGACGTTTAGCGATGATCGAAACCCCGGGCATGCGTCTTTGTAACTTGTAAGTACTCAGAAATGTTTAAACTAAAAGCGTTCGCATTGATGCGTGTGTTTTGAAGTAGTGTCACTTTTTCTTCAGAAACTGAACTGGCCTTACACACCGGGATCTCTGCGGCGGAAGTCGGAGTTCGTGTCTTCTCGCAAACTGCTCTTGCGGAGCACTTCTCACACCTGAAAACGTGTGTTGGATTCGCGGAATGCCTTGCGGGGGGGAGGGAGGTGGGAAGGGGGGGACTTTTCTGTGCAGCAGAGCTTGTCAAGTAGGTTCGAAGTAGCAGCTGATTAAATTCATTAATTTTTAAGTGCTCTTGCTAATGACATAATATGCAAACTGGACGCTACTATGATGCTTTAATTTTCACAGGTTTGCAGAGTGAAAAATTAAAGCGTAAGGCGCGGCATAAAACGAAAGAAACCATCCACAAGGAATCAGGTTCGGAAGACTATTACACTCTGCAGAGTTTTCAAAGGGCGGGCCTATTTTGTGTTTGTGTCCCTTCCCGACCGAATGCTCAGCTGACACCTACTTGTTTTTCGTATTTACAGCAAACGATTACAACGATAGACTATGCGCTATTGTTACTTCGTATCTAACAATAGTGTTTTGATTGAAATAATGCCTGAATATGACTTCAATCTTATGATTCGAATCAGCGTCCAGCACCTTAAAGGCACGTCAGTGTCGTAATTAACAAACGAGAATCCAGCAATTGGTCTTGCACCACTACTCTGAACTCATTCTTCGGGTGTTTAAATGAGTCGCTTTATTATTTCAGAGTTCGGAGCAAAAGCAATTTCTTGTATGGATCCCGGATGGCGCCGCAGCAAAGTTAAGAGGGAATGAAAGCAATAAAAATGCGATAAGGCGGCGACGGAAACGCTGAGGCTTTTCAATCGCCCTCTTACGGGTGACTTCTTTTTCTCGGAGTTGTTATTGTTATACTAGTTATTTATGACTAACCCTTTACACATAATTCTAAGTGTAAGAAAATGAGCCCTTTTCTTACACATACTATGCGTAACAAGTTATAACAACCGTTATTCATAATTTTTTGGTAAGGAAAAATATAATTTCCTTATGCTTATTAAGCGAAACCAGATAAAGAGTATGCATAAAAACAAACTGAAGCTAAAAGAAAAGTCTGAAGACCCAGTTTTGGAGTCGATTTTTTTTTGTTCTACTTGGCTTAACTTATTTTTACTCCGTTTTGTTAGGCTGCTCAATGTAACTTGGTTTTACTTAATTTGATGCGGTTTTACTTCGTTGCCCGGTTTCACTCGGTTTTATTCGGCTTCGCTTTGAAACCGGGTAAATTTTGAAGTAAATTCGGAGTGTTTTTATGTGGATACGTCATGAGGCTGACGACAACACGAGCTAAAAGAATTCCTTGCTTAAAAACTTGGAGGGCCGCAATCAGTACGCGTCAACCCAAAAACCAACAGAATCCGCCATTTCCAGAACTGGACCCTTCAAAAATTTCGGGCATGCAAAGAAAAACAACAACAATAACAGCAACGGGATTGAGTGCTTGAGTGCAACATTCATTCCATCGAGAAAGGAAGCCAGATCCTGGTGGCTCGACTGAGCTGCTGTGACCTTAATCGTTCACGATACGGCTTATCTTTCGCACCGAAGTTCGCACAAAAAAGCTTTTCCCATCTACTTTCTACTCTTACTGTTTCATACCAAGGCGCTCGTATCTAGTGTTCTGGCAGGTGGTAGAGGTTATTTCAAAGAACGTGAATTATTGCAGTAGGCATCAATCGTTTTGCTAGCACCAACGCAAAAAAGAATAAAAAATAAAGGTCCGTTACTAGTCGTCTGGGGAGAAAAGGGCGGGGGATTAGGGGGATTGCTATGTTTAGCAAGACGCCCGCTCCCCGCTCCCTCTTCAGGAGCATCTCGCTAAGGCCGATAGTCGCATTACGGCCGAGAGTGCATTAAGGCCGAGAGGGGCGAAAGGGCCGGGGGTGGCTTTGAGGCCGAATAGGGCATAACGGCCGAGAACTGCATTAAGGCCGATAGCCTCTGAATGAGCTGGTGTGGCCGCCTTCTCGGGGGTCGCGTTGTGGTTAACGACTTTAGTTGCCACCAAATAAGATAGATGGCGCCACATTAAGCATGGTGGATGAAATCAACATATTTTTAGTCTCGTTAATCGCCGTGGTCTCTTCTCAGATTACAATGATTGGCGCTCCGAATACTGTAAACTACCCAATTTTCGAGAGGACCAAACTTTTTGCCAATCGCCTACAATTCGCGAAAAAATAGGTCCCGCGAACAATTCCGTTAAAATGTAAACACATTAGAAGCTATATTGAGATCTTACTGCGTGGCGAAAATTAGAACCCGCAAATTATTTCAAAACTCCAGCTTTGACCTAATCGCGAAAAATAAGTCGCTTACAGTACACTGCGGGAAAGTAAACTTGTGACATTTTTAAGAGTGTATCTGTCGGTGACTGCAAATATTGTGGTTTTGGGTTTGTTTTCAGGTTCACGGCCGGCACCAGTCGGTACGCCGGCCTTGCCTATCCGAATTTTTAATTTATTTATTTGCTTTTCTGCGCTTTATCATTTCTTATTCCTTTGATCAGTTGTTCCTTCATCTGCATATTTGGATTATGTACACACACGCACACGTATTTCCATATAAATGCTATGAATTTGGGGCGCCTTTTTGGTATAACATTCCTATATATTAATCAACGGCTTTTTAAGAGTTCAGTGAAACATTTATTGTGTCTTTTCAATTTTCAGCTCTTTAACTAAATTAGATATGTCTCTGATTCTACCGGGCGGCTACGAAAACGATGAGTGAGGGTGATTTTAAAATTTTATTTTCAATCTTTTTTACAGCGAAACGTTGAAGAAAACACATACTAGGAAATATAAAAAAACACATGGGCCATCAGAATGTCAGAACATGACAATTAACTCACCGTCGGAGTGCATTCTTGCCTTGAAGAAGTGTCACGTGCTTCGTTCCGTCTCTCTAATTGGCTCACGTGGGCATAGCCTTCACCCTTTGCTAAAAAATGTTGACACGGAGTGTAGCAAAAGAAAAAGCTAGTCGAAACGGTCAAAGCGCTGCATGTTTAATTAATCGTAAAGGATGAAGCAATAAAACCAAAAACGCAGTATTTGCCGTCACCGAGAGATGCAATGTGCACTGACAAATAAAATAAATATGTGGCGACATCTATCTTATTTGGTGGCAACTAAAGTCATCAACCACAACGCGACCCCCGAGAAGGCGGCCACACTAGCCCATTCACAGACTATCGGCCTTAATGCAGTTCTCGGCCGTTATGCCCTATTCGGCCTCAAAGACACTCCCGGCCCTTCCGCTCCTCTCGGCCGTAATGCACTCTCGGCCGTAATGCGACTATCGGCCGAAATGACAGTGACCCCCTCCTCTTCACCCTCCTTGTACAATACATACTGCCTTCGTACTCCTTTGCTTCAGCAGAAGAAACCTTCGAGCTCTGTTTTCCGGCAAGTGGCACCGATCAGTATTTTTTTTTAGGTTGTGGATTAAAGTGCATTCAAAAAACGGCCCCCCTCTTTTTTTCTTCTGGCGGTCGCAGCTTGCACGCGCTCATTTTGACACGCGAAGTCTCATGGCCCATTTTGTAAGGTCACAGCTCAAGGTTTTTTTTCTTTGTTTTCTTTAAACCGGACAACGTACCAGGATTTCGCTCTGCAAAGCCAACGGGAACGAATGTGGATAGTGCCAAGCCGTGTTTTTTATACTCATTTCAACACGAAATTCTGGGCACTCCTTTGAAGATTTAGTAGGGTAGTTTGGCGCACGTCACGTGACCTAGGTCCGGAATTGGCGTTCAGAAGAAGGAAGAACAGAGCTTGCCTGTACAAGCAGCATCTAGAAAAAAATAGATGTTGCAATTCAACTTTTCTTCTTTATATCTTTGCGCGTTGTTAAAGATCTTTTCTTTTCTTTTTTTTTTAGTAGCTCCAGGTTTTAGCGTTTTGTTCACAAGCAGAATTTGCGCGCTCGCTCACTTCTGAGAGAAAAAAAAATGTATCGCAAACAACTAACCTAAAAACAAAACAAAAAACTTAAGGCTTTTTTAGATTCCTTTTTTGCTATAAAAGCCACTCGGTCAACCTCCCGAAACCACTCTTCATTTTTGCTGTCGAAACAACTCCCGCTGCTCGTTCTTGGCCTGTCCCCATGAGAGGTAAGTTTCCCATTTTATGTCTGCAACTCAGTCATTATAATCAATATACTAATTAAAATTGCAGTATTGTTCGCTTATGACGAGGTATACATGCAACAGTGGGAGCATATTCCGTCGCCCCGTTTTCTAAAACATAATTTTAAAATTAAGGTTTGCTTATTGCATATAATTTAGCGCTTGCATGAAGTTCTCGTTTTGTGCGTAAAGACATGTAGCTCCCACGGATGACTCACAAGCATCTCGCTCAATAAGTATTTATACACACCACTTATGTTTTATTGCGGGAGTTTGTTCGGCAAAATGCCCGTCTACAGCACGCTAGGTCACTTCTTTTTTCTACTTACAACACTCTTTAAACCAAAAATTCAGTAGCCATTTCACCTTAGTGTTCAATGATTTGGTATACGATTATATTACGATTGAGAAAAGATATCCTCCTTATTTATGTCACCTTGAACTCGACAAACCATAAAATTTGCGCAATGCTTCCATCTCTAAAAAGTCCTGGATATCTATAGCTAAAAAACATATTGCGCTCTAATTGACACCCACCAGTCGGTGCTCGCAGCACTTAAAACTCCTAGATTCTAAGCGCGTTTTTTAATACCTGTTAATAACTCCAGAGTTCAAATACGTTTGACAAATGCATCGAGAAAATAATAAACCTCGTGTTGATCGTAGCAATTAACGCTGGAGGCAGATTGTGGTTTCGATCAGCCAGGCAATGGTGTCTGTGGTTGCGCAAGCTAATATCTGTTATGATTTGTTTAGATTTTGTGTGCCTAGGATTTGTTACGCCTGTTGTGACTATACCGTGCGGTGCTTGCGCAAGCACACACAGCATTTGCCTAGCTCATTCCCAATACATCGTTTGCCTCTCCGAGTTTATAGGTATAGTTTTGGGTCTGCCCTAAAGAAGGGCGTAGGCTTCCGCGAGACATGAGGCACAGCTGCACGCACCCGTTTTGTTTCGGTCGATCGTGTCATTTGAGCATGTTGTCCGGGCGTGTCGGTTTTCTCACGGATCTCAGCCATGTAACACATAGTGCGTGGAAAAAGTTTGTAGATTGGCGGAAGAAAATATAGGTGCGCACCCAATAACCTTGTTTTCTAAAATTGCAGGATGGCACAAGTCTCTTCCCACACATGGATGCCCACCCAGCGTGGAAATCCTTTACTGGTTGTCACAACCTTAGAGGGTGTGACCCGGGAGTATATATATAGCTCCAAATATAGGCCACCCTCATCAACAGAACCGTGGGTGAAGTACTACGTGTTGCCTTGCATGTCACCGAGAAAAAGACAAGAACAGTATATGGAACCAGCCTTTACCTAGGATGAAGGTGCTGGGGTCCGGCGAGGTGTTTGACATGAAAACAACTCCTCACATCTGTATCCCCTTGGAGCCATGCCAGGTAGGTGAATATTATTAAACATTTTCTTTTTAGAGCGCAGCTTTTAGGCGCCAGTTTTCGGGTTTCGCGGCGTCGGCGTAACCGATCACGTGTTAACACATCCATCGAGCCAGTACATCCTCCTAGCCATTACATTCATCGGTGGATGTAATGACACGATGGATGAAGTGGCTCGTTGGATGTGCTGACATGTGTCCCAAGCAGCACATAAACGTGAAGAAAACGTCGAAAGAACGTCGAAGACGTCTGTAACGTGACGTCGTACAACGTCGAAGGTCCGGACGTTACCTTCCTTCGACGTCGATGAAACCTTTAAATGTCCGCGAGAAAAGGTGCACAGGAGGTTGAGAAAACGTTTCCAATGACGTTTGTCACACGTCACATGCACGTCTCAGTGGGCCGTTGCGTCCTCCCTCGACGTTTATGATACGTGTGTTTACGACATCCGGACTACCAACGACGTTCATGGAACGTCGAGAAACCATTCCAAATTACGTTCCCTAGGCGTCGTGGGGAAGACGTTGTGTCCACCCCCCCCCCCCCCCCCCCACTCAAAAAAAAAGAAAAATGTATTTAAGTATTATTGCGAAGGCAAGTTGCTCTCATGCAAGTACGAAGGAAGTAACTAAAACACAGGTTTGGTACGAACTGTTTATTTTAGCATTTTCAGACACGAGATGCAATACGGAGCGCCGCCAAAAGACGTCCCTGGATGTGCCAGCCTCAAAGATATAAAAGAACAAACAAATTCACGTAAAGAAATGATCAAGGGACGATGTCACGCTGCGCGGAATGTTCCACCGCTTACCTTGTTCTGTTTCTGATTAATCCGCTGACGCGCGTGCTTTACCCACCCCATCGCAGATAGCTGGTACTCTTGCTGCGTGCACGGGGAATGGTTTTAGAAGTGGGATCCCGTACGCTGGGCGTTCTTGACTGGGATCGTCGGAGGCGTATGAAGGGCCTTGATCGGAGACTGGACTTGACGCGCCATTATCTGCACTGCACCTTCTCTCTGGGGGCGTCGTTCATATCCTCACAGGCACCTTGATCCGAGCAGTTATACGATTCAACGTGTGAAGCGTTATGGCCTTGAAAAAGGTCCGCGAGCCGTGACTGAACACGACGGCGTTTTTGGCGATCACCGACTTCTTCATAGGGGCGACTTGAGCGACTCAGTCTTCCACTGTATGCACTTTCCACTGTATGCAGACTCGAAAAAAATCACGGCGACAAGCAGCCTGCCTCGTAGACCCCGTAGACGTGACGGCCGGTGCTAGTGACTGACTTTCGGAAAAAACTGGACCGGGTTTTACCCAGAGCTGTTCTCTCTGGGCCAACATAGAATTCAGTGAAATATTTTGGGAACGACTGAGAAAATACGTGCACCCGGAACTAACGCTTGTCGATTGTTCGTCGCCACTATCTTCCCCCACTTTTCTCTCTCGCCCTCTTCTTGCCGAGTTTCCCGACGCATCGCATGGGGCTCTATGGAGATGCCACTGGCATCTCCTCTGCCTGCCTTTCCCCCTCTCTCTCGCGCCAGCGCCGGCTCTGTTTTTTTTTTTTTTTTTCCGACACGTAGGTGCGGGCTGGACTTGAGCGCTTTTTGGACCGTCATCTGGGCCATTCAACGGTTGGCATCATGAGT
Source organism: Ixodes ricinus (assembly GCA_037355805.1). Taxonomy (NCBI): domain Eukaryota; kingdom Metazoa; phylum Arthropoda; class Arachnida; order Ixodida; family Ixodidae; genus Ixodes; species Ixodes ricinus. Next base: position 11,691 of record JAZHYW010037782.1, on the reverse strand, counting down.
GCCAATCTACACAAACTGTTGACAGTATCTACCAGATTTCGTCATTGCCGGGCATTTTATTTTTTGGAGTAGTGTTCAAAAATGCGCACGTGTGCAGTGAAATTGTGCTCCGGTATAATGTGTGCCGGCGTGCGATTTTTTTTTTTTGGTACATCATCAGTGCCAACGAAAGCAAGATCTGTTTTGACAGTCACGTAACAAGACTGCGCACCGATCTGCCGAAAGCGCTAAGGTGCTGGAAGTTGGTATTTTGGATGAACTGTGATGTTGATGCGAATTTTGTGGTTGTACGCAAGTGAGCATGAGTAACAAAACACGAAGAGAAATTGCCGAACCTTAAAACAATGCCAGGTGGTCGCGGGGCAGTATGGATGCTCCTAGGAAATGATGCATGCCTGAAATCACCTGTTGAGGGGATAGTGTGGCGATGCGCCTGTGGCGCATCCCAGGACCTAAGAAAGACGACAACGCGCGTGCAAAAAAAACAAAAAAACAAGAATGGCACAATTCGATCTGTTCTATACTCTGTTTCATACTTAGTGTGCAACGCTGTCAAAGCTACAGGCGCGAGCACGGGGCTTGATCTCATTGATCATTTGCACGCGTTCTCGCGCAAACAAAACCATAGATGAAGCCACGCGCTCGCGCCAGTAGCTTTGCCAGCGTGGCACACTAAGTATGAAACAGTATAGACGCCATGGGCTTGACTTCGCAAATTAAAACCGTAACAATATTTTAAACAAACCAAAAGTATAACAAGCACATGTAAAATGAATGATATTCCCAACATGCCTTCATATTTTTTTCCTTCGGTGTACATTGCGTTTTGTATATGCCCTCCCTAGCGTAATCCCATGTACAATTAATAGTATCTTGAAATAAATAAATTAATGTATAAATAAATAAATTCCTCAAGCTCTCAAAAATTAAGTTTTGCTTGCGGCTCTTGAGCAGTGTCACATTGACCACAACTGTAATTAAGCTTTTAACAGTGAACGCGTATTATACGTGATTCTGCGGCTGGAGATAGAGCTGGAAAAGCTAAAAAAACACAAAACAAAGGTTGTGGCATGACATCACCAGGGCGTCAATGACAGGACAAAAATGGAACGTAAATTAAATATGTCCTCAACGTTGAGCAAAACGTGAGTGGTCGGCGTTGCCAGTACGTCCTGTATGACGTTTACGACAGTTAGGTGTGAACGCGACGTCGCCGAAACGTCACTGACGGGACAATAATGTAACGTCACTTATGGACTTTATTTTAACGTCTAAGAAACGTGAGTGTTCGACGCTGCTAAAACGTCTTGTCTTGACGTCGTGGCGACGATGACGACGTTGAAGTTGAAACATGACGTCGCCAGCACGTCACGGACAGGACGATAATGGAACGTCATTTATGAACTTCACTTCAACGTCAAAGGAACGTGAGCATTGGACGTTGTCAGAACGTCGTGCATCGACGTCGTGGGAACGTTGACGACGTTTGAGTTGAAATACAACGTCGTCACGACGTCACTGATTGGACTTTAATGGAACGTTATATATGGACGTCACCTCAACATCGAAAAAACGTGATCGAAGTCGTGCGGGACGTCACGGACGTCCGGGACCTTTTCTCGACGTTTCCACGACGTTTTGTGCTGCTTGGGGTATGGATGTAGCTGCTCGATGTTGATGTAGTTACTCGGCGGGTGTAATTGCTCGTCCCCTTTCTGTTATGACGCCCTGGCGTGCCATTACACCCATCCGTACCGGCACATTCATAGAAGCCAAGATGGCCGCCATGGTGCTTTTTTTGTTGTTCGCATTCCTGAACTGGTCTGGGTGCCCCAGGGAACAGAAGCGGTAAGCCCCAGAATGGTGAGTGCGCTCCAAATTAAATTCTGTAGGCCTTCAGATTATTTTTTCTCGTTGAATTAAATTTTTGATTCATCTTTATTGACTCCAGTTTGGAGAAGGAGACAGGGGAAAAAAGCTACAATGCGTAGCTTGACAGGCATCTTAGTAAACACTTGCAAAAGCATTAGATGACATCATCAATCATGATGTTTCTCAAAGCGAACTAAAAGTATGATTATACGTACCGTCCTAATCCTATAATTAAATTTGATTGATATTTAGTTAATTTTGAGGATGAAAAACCGTAATTAATGTTTGATCAGTGCGGAAACGACAGACAACGAGCCGACGATGCGCGTTTGACTTTGGAGACGCCAAGGGCCGCAGAAAGTGCACTACGCACAAAGGGCCCCCTCCCTCGCTTTTGTACATTTAACTCTTTAAACTACTGTGAACTATAGAAAAATACGTGTCTTGTGTGCTGTCTAAAACGGCTTTATAAGATAAGGCTGTCAATTAGACGCCGAGAAATATAAAAATCCTGTATCGAAAAACCATCCGAGAAGAAACTATTTACGTTCGATGAAACGGCGATTCGATGACATGACAATCGATAAAACGGCATTCGGTGAAAACAGCTTCGATTAAAATATACAGCATAGTTAAACGAAGAAGTAAACCTGCGTGCTTGGTGGATATAATTGGCACGTTTTTGGACGAAGCTGCTCGATGGATGTGATCACACGATAAATGAAATGGCAGGATGTACGATGTAATGTATGTATGTAATGTATGTATGTATGTATGTAATGACACGCTTTTGGACGAAGTTGCTCGATGGATATGATGGCGCGGTGGATGTAATGGCACGATGGATCGTAATTGCTTGATGGATGTAATGGCACGTTGGATGAACTAGCCAAAAATTTATGTAATGTGCACTATGAATGTGTTGGCACCATGGATGTACTGGCACGATGGATGTAGTAGCACGAAATAGGACGTAATTGTTCAATGGATGTATTGGCACAATGGATGCGTTGGCTTCAGCCGGCGCTAAATTCAGCAGGAAATTGAATTGGTGTTGAGGTCACGTGACGTCAATTTTTCCGCTAAATTTAGTGGGGAGAAGCACGTCATATAAATACGTCACGTCGCCCATGAACAGATTCAGTTTCTCCGCCATATTTAGCGGGAGAATTGACGCCACCTGACCTCAACACCAATTCAGTTTCCCGGTTAAATTTAGCGAGGAAAACGACGTCATGACTTCGTGTCACGTCACCCAGGAACAAACTAAGTTTCTCCGCTAGATTGAGTGGAAAAACTGACGCCACGTGATCCTCAACATCAATCTGAATTGTACAGTAGGAGGAGGAGGGGCATACCCTCCTCCTCCTCAAAAGCCGCGCTCTATTTCTTGTTACAGAGATTTGTAAACGTCTTAAATTGTCAGAGACAAAGCTAGCGCTCCGCAATATAACCCTAATGTTTTGAAAACTATTATTTTTTATGTTTTCTGCTTTCTGGTGCTCTAGTTAGACGTTTTTTTTAATTTCCTTGCTTCGTTTTGCAAACTGGAATGATAATAATACGAGCCCTTTAGAAACTACTGATATTCTGCAGGTTTCAACAGTAACATTGACGATCCTAAGCCGATTTCCCACTTAAGTTTGGACACTTCACATCAATTTTCGGGCGGAATTATAGTTTTCTCAATTTACTTATTGCTAAATGCTCTTCCCTTTGCAGCTGGTGGCGAAACACCACGAAAGGGATCACCGCCTGGCCATACCAGTCAGTATGGCAAAGCGGCCGCGCGAAGCCTATGAGAACATGCAGGCGGACTTGGCCAGATCTTTCAGCGCCAACAGTGTGAACGAGCAGCGAGAAGTTGAGAGGCATTTGCCGCCCTACAAGTGAGTCACGTTCGTTTCGAATAGTAATACATGGCTTGCATTGGCGTCACACCAGCCGTCATTGCTCCGGACCATGCTCCGGTGCCACATCTTCTGCAGCATGCATTTGGCACTATCGAATTTCTTCTCTCGGCAAGCCTAGCCGAGAAAGCTAATTCAATGGTGCCATATGCATGCCGCTGAAGATTACGGGCACAGAAATTGTACAAGCAATGGCGGCTGGTACTGTGCCATATGACTTCACGTGCAAGGCAAGAATAGCGTCTAGTAGAATTAACTATATTATAGCACCCATTAACAATACAGTGGCCCGCCCTTATGCACCGAGTTAGAAGCGAAAATTATGGCAAATTTCTAGGCGATTCTGGGGCAATTTCGTGAAACGTATTTGTCCGACTATTAGCACCCACAAACAACATATTTAATTCAGAACTTCCAGTCACGCGTCCTTATTCTAAGTGTTTATCTTCGTATTTTTCTTCAATCTCCCTCTTATTGCCCTCGGCCATATCATGCTGAATACGCATCGGGACCCGTCAGGGAGGGAGACTACTTTTTGGCCCATCTTTTCTACCCTTTAGTCAACGTGACTTCTCTCGAGCAATCAAACCTCGATTTTCAACTGATCACGTGACTTGTCTCGACCAATGACAGTGCGTTTCAGACACGAAAGTCGAAATGCTAGGCTAAGAACGTTTCACGTTAAAAATAGTAGTTTTGAAAGAGCTGCGGAAAGTTCATGCACAGCTCGCAGCGTTTTAGCACCGCTCGAGTTAGTACATTGCTCCACCCTCATCCCAGAGTTGCTGGTACTACACGGATCTTGAAAAAACGCTCACTTATTTTTCTTTTTTACAGGTCTGTGAAGTCTCAATACTATCGCAAAATCAACAAGCGATACCCAACGCTACATGGAATAGGTGACCCGGGTTCAGTCTGGGTGGAGCTCATCCAGACTTGGGAGTCAAGAAACAACGTGAACTCCGATGACCGATACGTGCTATTTGAGCAGGCACAACCCCGTTCATCATCCTTGCGTCGGCCCAGGACCTCCGGACCCTGCACGAATCAAGACACTGGGTGTGCGATGGCACTTCTGACTTTGCCCACCCAGTTCAGTCAACTCCTATAGCATTCACGGCTTCAAAGAGAGAAGGACTTCCTCTTGTAGCGGACTCCTGCCAGACAAGACCCGGGCCACATATACGAAGTTTTTTGAGGTGGTACGCGCTGCCCTGATCTCGGCATGTGGTGACGTCGGAGAACTCCGATTCGGACATTTTGACTTCGAGATGGTCGCCATCTCCACATTCGAAGTGACCTTTCCGGGGGCAGAGTCCAAGGGGTGTCTGTTCCACTTCACCCACTGCATCATCCGCAAGGTGGCCCAACTAGGTTTGCGGGTGCGTAGATCTTTCTTAAAACTTGTAATTTGGAAATTATGAAATCGTCCTCTCCCAGTTTTTGTGCTCAATCTATAATCTGCATTTAACCTGATCCTGCAGGAACTCTATGGTGACATCCAAAGGCCAGCTTTCAGGCGCTGGACTCGCAGGCTATGTGAGCCTCGCCCTCCTCCCGGAGCGTCTCGTGATGCCCCACTGGACTACATCCCTGAAAGGCCAGATTCCGATGACCGGAACCCCGAGGCTAGACGCAGCCATAACGGAGTTTAGTTCATACTTCGAGCGCCAGTGGCTCATTTCGCCAAGACAGGTGGCGCTTTGGAACCACTTCAAGGATGAAGACAACCTGCGCACCACAAATCACGCCGAAGGGTGGCACCGCTCGCTGAGCTCCCGTTTCCAGTGCCAGCCGAGGATGCCCCTCGGGAAATTCGTGGTGGATTTCCAGAAGAATATCCACCACATGACACAGGTAAGCCTCTTTTTTATATCCACCAATTAAGATAGGGGTTTGCAAACCGGGCCTCTAGGAACCCTAGCAACCTTCAAAAATTGCCCCGGAACTCTCCCTGTCCCCAGCCTCCGCTCCCTCGTAATAGTTAACAGGGAGTTTTCGTAGATCGTTTTCGCCGTCCCGCAACGCTCTCCTCAACCCGCCACGGCTTCCGGAACTCCACAGTCAAGGCCATCGGCGCGCAGGCACAGTAGCGGCTTTTTCGTTGCGGAGGCCCCTGCGGAGGGGGTAAATGCTGTCTGCGAAAACTCCCTATTGGCTGCGTTTACATGGATGCGCCACTAGCGAATCGGATCGAGTTAGCACATCGAATCGGTCTATGTAAACCGCTCGATTCGCTAGCCCAGCACGTTGGATCGGCTCGAGTACGATCCGCTGCGAGGGGTGGTTTGAGAAAGTCGATCCAAATTGAGATCTGCATGTATACTCTAGTGAATCGAATCAAGTGCTCGGGCGAAGGATTACGGGAACTTTTTCCAAGCTGCCTGATAGGGAGGCTTTCGGGGACTGACTGAACACGACGCAACTCGCGTATGTTTTGACGTAAATATGAAAGTGACGCTGGAAAAATGTGCTACAAAACTAATTCAGTCATACATATTTAGGAAACTCGTTTATAGCTTGTTGTAAATGCTTGAGAAGAATGCTCACACCGTCAACGATGGGTCAGGTTGGCAGACTTTGTCATACATTCAAGTTAATAATAATAAACGTTCAAGTATATTCTTCAAACCATACACAATGCGAATGATATATCTTCGGGGCCATGAAAGATATACGTGTATCTGAATATGACAGCAATGACCATCGGAGCCAAAGGCGCTTAAGGCTGCGGTCCCACTGCGGCCATGAAAAATGACAATATGTGCCTTTGTTTGCAGCGCGATTCTGACGCTTAGTCACTACCTAAAAATATTTAACTCATGTCACCTTATAGAATAGGCAATGGGCCTCATTTGGATATATGACATATATTTCTGAAACAAAAAGCGAGATCGGAGAGGATCTGCGAATATTGGTGTTTTTGGTCATACATGGTTTGGTAGTACAAATGGGGAGAGTTTACCGTTAGAGAAATTTGCTCCAAAATTTCATGGTTTGTAGATAAAGAGTGTTTTCTTTGCACAGCGTGGCCCTTTTTTTCATTTTCTTTTTAGTTTCGGAAATTGACCTCTTGGAAAATTGGCTTTACGGAAGCATATTCACGAGCTGTTTTCTGGACAACTGTGGCATATTTGTTTCTGAAACTTCTTATAGCTATTGATATATAAAACCTACAAACGTGTGTTAAATTTAATTAGGATTGACGTATAACTTTTGCTGTAAGACTCGCGTAAAAACCAATGAAAATGGTAAAATCAGACTAACATCGTTTGGTAGTACGAATGCACCGGTATGGGTTGTCAACACAATTGATCAACCTCTTATGCAGAGACAATTAAATATGTACTCTTTTGCATAGCGAAGCCCTTTTTCGCAATTTCGCATTTCGTTTCTCTAAAAATATTCATAAAGTTCAGGCAAAATTGCATCCTTCTTAGACACAAAAAATCACATTTGTCGATATTTATACTATTCGATGGGTAATTATGTTGTCATAAAGAAGGGTTAATATCTGATATACAAAATAGCAGCTGTTGTTTTCAGTAAACATCTCTAATTTTTGTTTGAGGATGGACACAAACATGATTGCCGGTTCTTTAGATGTGCTTTTTGGACATAAAACAGATTTATTGGCATCTAATAATATTTATTGTATGGAATAGATAAACATTGCGATGTATTAGACTTTCACAATGATCTTGCTTTGGTTTCTTGATAGGTGTAGAGCTTAGTTAGTTTTAAAAACAATTAAAAACTGTTAGGGTGTTTTATTGCGCTACCTGCCGGATGGCAGACAAACTGCTGATTTCTAAAGTTCAAGAAATTTTCGAGGGCGGCGTTGGCGTTTGTATCATCATCAGTGTCCGTGTATTTTTGCCTTCACATTTAGAAAATATATTGGAAGATTTACTATCGACAAATAAATGGTTTAAGTACTGGGTCAGGTTAATAAATCTAAGATAAATAATTACACAAGCGTAGTGTGATATATTGTGTTGATTATTCGATATGATTGAAATCAATAAACAATAAAGACGAAAAGGAAAAGAATACACCCGAGTTCACTTCATGCCTAGAGCCACTAAGTGAGCTGCGCTTGGAGTATCGGCACTCCGTTCCCCAACATTGTTGTGGGAGCCGCCATTTCGGGTCTAGTGCAGAGCAAACACAACTGCCGATCGTCGTGATTCAAAAGTGCGACTTCCTCAGCATTTTATCCGGTGTTAGGAAGCTGATGCAATATTGCTTTGCTCTGTCGCGGACTGTTTAAACATTTGTGGAGGACAGAAAAGAGTTTCCTGTGTAAGGAAACTCTTTTCATAAGTGTAACATAAGGAAGCGCTGCTGTGTAAATGGGCCTTACACTCTGCAGCGTGATTATATCGGTAAAGGCCCGTTCACACTCTTGCGACCGAGAGAGACCGAGAGAGACCAAACCGGTTTTTAAGCCTCTTGCGATCTCTTAGGACCAGCTCCGCTGCAGCCGAGCTGGTCCTAAGAAATCGCAAGAGGCTTAAAAACCGGTTTGGTCTCTCTCGGTCGAACTCGGTCGCAAGAGTGTGAACGGGCCTTAAGACTCTGTCCTGAAGGCACCCCACTCTGTTGTATCCCAAGACCGTCTGTTAGCTGCGAGGATCGGTGGCCGAGTGGGCTAAAGCGCACACCCAGCTCGACGCGCGTGAAGCGAAAGCTCGCGCTGCAGAACCCAGGAATGTTGAGTTAGAGCCCCACCCCTGCCCGTTTCGATCTGGATGAGCATCGTACCGGCGTGCGGTCGTGTATCACTACTGCGTGGTGCACGTTAAAGACCCAAGGCTAGCGGTTGTACTGCACTGGCTAAATTGCTCATCTACAGCGAGTGACTCGTCGCATCCTTGAAAATGGCTGACCAACTACACGCTGTATACATGGGTTGCACGTGACGTCATTCAAAGAGCTCTCCGATGACCACCGGAGACGAGGGCAAGAAGGAGCTCCCCTCTTATCAGGACCCTCTTTTGTGCCTCCCGGATTTGCACAGGCGTCGCTATTCTCCTCCCAGAAGATTATAGAAGATTAACCCGTCACTAAAAATTCTTACAGAAGCAGCTTCCCTCTCCTCCTCTTACATGGTGGTCAAAAGTATGCGATGTGACGTCAGTGCAACCCATGTATAAATATCCCCACAACCCCAATTAGTATTTTTACCGTCTGTAAGCTCCTGCCTGAGTCGCCTAGTTCCGGCAGTAGGCACAACATTTTACGGTCTTCGGACAATCACGGCATCTCGCATGTGTGTGTGTGTGTGTGTGTGTGTGTGTGTGTGTGTGTGTGTGTGTGTGTTTCCCTTTTTCCGTACACCATAGAAATTGTCGTTCTTACTGCAAAAAAGTCACCAGGATGCTCGCAATAACCCGAGTGTTCGCATCGTTCATGCCACCAACAGATCCTGAGGTATCCATTCGCCGTGTTCTGCGCCGCGGTATTGGAACAGTAGCATTGGTCTGTTTGCCTTCGTGTTTCCTTGCACCTTGTGAAGAGCACGTCAGCTTCCGATGGGCAATTGCAAGCGGTGGCAGTCACGAGGTCACAGCATGAAAAACGTCTTTCGTCGTCATGGAAAGTCGAGGCCATGCAGGTACGAGAGGTCAAACGCATCGTAGAGGGCAGGGGTCTCAAACTCATTCGAGTGTGGGGGCCAGATAGCCCACCCCTGAAAGGACGAGGGTCAACGGGGAAGAGGGGGCGGGCAATATTTTGATATCCTGGGACAAAATATGTAAGCAAACAAACAGTAGTGATGTTTCACGTTGCAAAGCAGTCGAGTGTCCCAGCGACGCCCCAGAGATTTTCTAGAAAATCTAGAAAAGGAACCTTGTGCTTTCTGCTTCTTGTAAGCTCTCCGTTTTGCAATTTTTAGCTTCATTTGCATACACGAAAACTTTGGGCCCACGCCTGATGCTACAAGATTTAAAACAGCACCACACCTCAGTGCTGGCAGTTTTTAATAGAAAGGGAGCAGGCACACTGTCCTTGCCCTGTCGCAGAATGCACGAGGATTAGCCGGCATATAAAATATATCATCATACGGCAGATTTTGCTTTCCTGGTGATTTTTATAGCAGCCTTATAAGAAACGACTTTATTTTTAAAGATAATTTTTTGACAGCTAGAAGCCCGAGCTCATAGCTTTATCTTTGGCTGTTTCTTCTGCTGAGCAAGGGTTCGAGCAGCTGAGGGGTCCCATTGGGCAAAGAGTTCCCGCTTGTAGCTTAGTAGCTATTATTTATGGCGCATGCGGCGCTCGATGCGTGGGAATGGTGGCTCGCAGCCGCTGGATGCCTGCGGGCCGCTTCCCAGACAGTCGCGGGCCGCGTCTTTGAGACCCCTGGTATAGGGTCACGTCCTGAATCATCGCACACATACAGGGTACCAAACGATAAAGCAATACTTTGAACACGAGAAGAGGCTCATATGAAAAACTGTCAAACAATTAACTACGAAATTACCCATTCTGGTCGCTATTGCATGAAACTTTTGCAAGAAACTTTTCTCGCATCAGCTCGGGTGTATCGCGCGCGCACGCGATTTAAGCCTTGCGCTTTTGTAGGTTCAAGCTATACAATGATATTATTACTTCTTGTCTTACTTTTTGGCATCTGTGCCTTGCTGTGGCAAATTACCTAATGCTCTAATAATTTTAGGGGCGCCAACCCAACGCCAGCTACCACCAAGGATTGCCCTGCTGTGGAAGTGGATGTCCCATGTACATCAACCGAATCCCGGACAAAAGCTCACCGGACAAAAGCTCACCGGACAGAAGCTCACCGGACAAAAGCTCACCGGACAAAAGCTCACCCATTTTTTCACAGACCCGGACAAAAGCTCACCCATTTTTTTCACAGACCCGGACAAGAGCTCACAACGAGAAAATTTCATGTTGGTCTTAACACGGGTGCGGACAACTTAGGTGCATGCGTGCGACACAAAAAGGCAACGATAAATCAAATCTGACAGGCGCATGGTTTGTTGATTTTAATAGAAACAAGTTTATTTATCGATTGATTAGAAGCGAATGCAGTCCCCTACTAGCTCCAGCAGTCTTGGTAGATCTCGATGTATATGCAAGCCCTCGCAAATATTTCTAAGACGACTCTGCAGGCGCAAAGTGGTTTTTCGCACCCGCTTTACTGTGGGCTCACCTCTCCGGGCTTGTGTCAGTGCCGTGGCAACGAGCGCCTCATTTTGCTGTAGGCATTAAGTCAGCCTCAAGACGCTTGGATGGGCGTGGCTGACGAGCTTCTGGAACCCGGTACTCCGTCCTTCGCAGGTGTTGTTCATTCGGTCTATATCTTGAATAGTGGCGTCCTACATATTCCACCGTACCGGGGAAACTCCGGTCGTCGTCGGCGCAGAGTCAGGCGAAGGGAAGAATCCGCTCTGGGTGCCGCCGCAGATGGAACAGAAGCATAACGGAAGCGGCCGTTGACATACGTGCAATCAAAATAGTCCAAAAGGCACCCGATGTCACCGGTAGACTTTTCCCTGGTGGTTAGTTCTTGTGGAACAAGCTGTGGTGGAAGGAACGCGAGCCTATCTAAAATCCCGCACAGTTTTCTAAATTGGTCATCTGTCTTGTACTTTTCCAAAAGGCCCAACTCCCGTTCTTTCAAAGTATTTTTAAAAATTCGCAACTCATTGGTGGATGGGGTACAAGCTCTCCTAAAAATGGTCCAATGTCCATCTCGTCCGCACTTTATTCAAGCCCGTGTTTCTCCCGGGTAACAAAAAAAAAATCGAGGTGAGCTTTTGCCCGGGTTTGTGAAACAAACGGGTGAGCTTTTGTCCGGGTCTGTCAAAAAACGGGTGAGCTTTTGTCCGGTGAGCTTTTGTCCGGTGAGCTTCTGTCCGGTGAGCTTTTGTCCGGT
>JAZHYW010037779.1:0-91573 GCA_037355805.1 Ixodes ricinus | reverse complement strand
ATAATAAAAAACCTCATTCTACAACTTTATCCGGCCTCACATAGCCACACTTACCTGCCCATCCTTTCCTCTTAGGAAATGCATTCCATGCAATGGACTTGCAAACAAAAGTCGCTGTTACTTCTTTTTTTTCTTATTTTTTAACTTTCAGGTTTCTTGAATTTAAAAGGACTGAGAACAACCACTCCACATGTTGGTAGCAATGTTAGACACTTTTATTAGATGCATTCTTGCAAAAGCTGAACCCTTACCTCGTTCCCCAGTGTTCGTCATCAGTTATTTGAAGTGTGACTCTTTTGGCATGCTGCATCCACTGTCAATGCAGACACGCAGCCTCATCCGAAAAAGGTGGCACTCTAATCAGCTGGTGACAAACATCGGAAGGCAGAGGAGGGTGCATATGTTCTTTTGAAAGTTTGATAAGTTGGTATGTAAATTTGAAACCACCCTGGCAACTGTCTGATGAACATTGATCCAAATACAGAATCTGGAAAGATCCAACCTTAGTGGACTTTACATGTGATTTGTTGCATTTTGTGGCTTGCCCAAGCATTCTTCTGCTGTTTCTTTTTCGTGAAGTGTACGAAAACTACGTCCAATGAATGATCATGGCGTTCACCTAGTTGCCACAGTTTTATAGAGTAATGGCATGCAACAAACCTAGTGCCACTGTACCTGCCCTTAGAGGAAGCAGAGTAACGCAATTGTTTGATGCGTGCGCTTTGCTGACAAATCGTCCCTCTCCCTCATCTTCCCCAACAGAGACTCCAGATGTAATCCACTTAATGGGAGGGATCGACGGAGTGCTGAAATAATAGACAATTCAAAATCCGAAGCTAATCTTACCCTCTTGAAGACTATAGTGACGTGAAAATGGTAAAGCATTAACATTTTGAACTTTTCTTGCATTCCTATGCAGAGTTGGAGCTTTGGTGGCATTCCCCACTAGTTGCTGAAATGGCATTCCAGTTTGCATTACTTCCCTTTCTTCAGGAATATATACAGTGGCTCCAAACAAACCTATACCCATCAAATCAAAGCATTTTGCACATGGTACCACCCAAAAAAGGCAAGATTAAGTGTGTTCTTGGCAAGCAATACTGAAATACTCTACTTCACTTGGTGACTAAGTCAGACACCAAGCTACATGTCGCTTCACTGAAACGCCAAGGATACCTGTGCGGAGCCAATCCCTCTCCTCCATGACAGTATTATGAACATTGGAGTTGGCAGGTTGGCATTTAGGCACTAGTATCACACTAGCCTTACTGAACTTTGTGTCACTTTGCTCGGCTGAGGCGGTAGTTGAAGATTCGCTTTCGGCATCAACTCCACGTCCATGGTAAGGCCTGAGAAAATCCGGCCTGAGCTGGAAGGCCTCGTCCCCCACGAAGACACAAGGTGCAGGCAGCCGTGTATTGGGCAGCGGCAGATCCCGGGGCAGACCCAGAGGGCCTTCCTCGAGGACTGCTTGAGGACTCCTCCATCGCTCTGCTTTTTGTACACACCGACATCCACGACCACAAACTTGTAGTCGCTGTCGAGTACGGCAAGCAGCACGATGGAGCAGGTCCCCTGAAATTTATGGTGTGTTATTCACGGGCAATGTGCGTAGTCATAAACTAATTAATAAAAAAACATGATTTTAGGCAATGTAAGATAGAATAAACCTCCGAAATTTTTATCCTATTTTTTCAACAGTTTGACAGTAAACAATTAGCAGTTCGAATTAAGCCACAGCCACATGTGACAGCATTATGTCTGCTTTGTACTCAAATCATTAAAAACATCTTTGCGATCCATTCGACTGGCTTTCGAATTGGGAAATGTACAGAGGAAGAAGTAGCAACCTTCTACAGAAGACACTAAGAAACCTTCTGCTGCATTACACCGGTAGGCATATCATTAGCTGCATATAAACAAGTACCAAGCTCAGGGGTTTATGTAAGTCGTAGATGCTGAGTAAATTGTAAGTATTGCCACATGTCATGCGGGGAAAGTATGTGTGTTAATGAAAGGAATTATATGCTTTTTTGCAAATATATTTTTGCTGTGGAGCAAGTACTATGATGGATGTACCGTAAAATACGACATGAGCACTTGTGTGAGCACCCTCCTCCTATTTTACGAAAATTTTTAAAGTTTTGGCCATAACCGTATAAGCACCCCCAACCCCCACCGCCACCGCCCTCGGTTTCCGTCGAACAAACTTACCGTAACCCAGCGGTGGTTTTTCTTTCTTTTCTAGATTTCTTGTGCTAACAGGATTCTTTTGTATAAAATAAAAATCTATATGAGAATTTAGCTTTGTTCTGGGCTCTTTCGCTGTAACAGTGCTTGGAGACAATATGAAGTCAAGCGAATCCAATCCAAATCGGAAAGGAACCCGACACGCGACCGCTATTTTCTCTTTGCCTGCGTCAAGAGCTGTTGTCTTTGTGCGCTATGCATTCGTATACAGTGCAGAAGAAAATCGAATTCGTGGAGTGGCATCGGGAAAATAACATGAATGTATATTTGACTTTGCACCATTTCAAGTTGGACCGTAAGAGAATCCGCGAGCGGGAGAAGTACGAAGTTTTACTACAACAGAACTTTGGAAAGAGCAAGCTCCGGCGCAACATCGCAAACATGGACCAAACAATGGTTCGAATGGACACGCCTGCAAATGGAACCAACAACCTCGTCGGAGCCAGTACAGTTCGGATTGCCAACACCGGCAGTGCTAGGCAGGGGTTCACGGTTGCTTTGGCAGCCTGCGCCTATGGCCGCAAGCTACCAGCGTTCGTCATCCTTAAGGAGCCAAGCAGGAAGGTCCCAGCAAGAGCCTTGATGAGCCTCCTTATGCCAGGTGAGAACCTTGTTGCTTGCGACTTTATGATTGAGGAATGCTACGCATTGCGAGGCGCGGCCACACAATGCGTAGCATTCCTCAGTCATAAAGTCGCAAAAGGTGCTCGCCTGGTATACGGAGGCTCATCAAGGCTCTTGCTGGGATCTTCCCGCTTATCCCTCTTTTGTTTTGTTTTTATATCTCTAGTGAACATTTGCGTCACAGCTTCCAAGAACGGATGGATGACAACCGAAAAGTTATATAAGTAGCTAGGGAGGATATGGTGCCCAACCATTCACGACGTGCTGCGACTGCTAGTGTTAGACCAGGCACCCATACATAAGACCCCGGCGGCTAAGGACACAATCGAAGAGTGCGAAACTGACGTCGTGTACGTGCCAGCTGGATGCGCCAGTCTGCTTCAGTCCACGGACGTGTTCTGGAATAAACCATTCAAGGCCAGTCTTCGGAGGACCTGGGAGGCCTTTATGGAAAGAGAAAAGAGGACTCCAAAGGCAGCCTCCAAAAGCCATCATGGCAGGACGTCCTGAACTTCGTAGCCGAGGCGTGTGTTTCCGCCCCGTAAGGACCTGTCGCGCGTTCGTACAAAGGGTGTGGCATCGCGAACGCGCTAGTCGGGTCCGAAGAGGCCGATCTGCACGAGCGGCTCTCCGACATCGGCGCCGTTGTCCCCGAAGACCCCGACAAGCTGAGGGCCGAATGTCTGGATCTCATTTTTGGCTCGAACTCCAAAGAATCTGATTGCGGATTCGACAGCGAATGATGCGAACGCCAGGCGCTCTGTTATGAATGTTTTGCAGATGAAACAATGAGTGCTAGTAAATAAACTTATTTTTTTAGACGATGCAGACTGGCCTGTTCGTTTCCTGTTTTACTGGTTGCCATTTTGGGAACGCCATCCTGAATATTGGTCCCGGTCCGACCAAGGGCCCCCTCCATGTTTTGGAGGAATTTATCTCTAGATATAGGGGGAGTGCTTGTCCAGTATTTTATGGTAATATAAACACAGATAGTAATGAAAAGCATCGGAATTCCATCCCAACAAAATGCTATGAATCGAAGAATGTAGCATGAAAATCGGGGCATACCTTGTAGTTTAAACACATGCTGCCAGATTTCGCAGGAGCTTGGATCATGATGTGCTTCCCATCAACAGCACCAAGGCGATTCGGGAACTGCCAGCTCCTGCTGAAGCCCTCAGCAACCTGAAGCCGCGCATCTGGATCTGGTTCCTGGAAAGAGATGGGATACAAAGAACTTAAAAGGCTCACTTGGAGTTCCAAATCTTTCCATGCTTAATATTATACACACACATATTGACCAACACTCTATATTTCTAGACATTGATTTAGTTAATCCTTTAATAAATGTTTATAATGAAATACAATGTTACCCCTCAGGTAGCAGCAGAGTCATCAATCTAAACATGTGGGCTTGCCAAGAAGGTTTCTCCCAGCCTGCCACAACCACTGTTCATGGGCTGCTTTGGTGAATAGATCAGCAATAGTTGGCGGCACTAGATGGAACTAATTTAGATTTCATTGATAATTCCCTTAATCTGCCTTGTTGCAATAGCACCCAACCTTAACGCCGCCACGAGAGCGCTAACTTTAGCGGAATGGTGCTATCTTAACGGCTACTACTTAAGATACTTATCACATGATGGGACCTATCCAACGACCAGACAGTGACATGAAGAAATAGATGGACCGCTCAAGTAGCTCCTTGATTGCCGAGTCTGTTTTGCAAGTGCAACAGTATCAAAGAGCAAGTTGCAATATCACTGACTCGTTTAATTCCAGTCACTTGTTTCATTGCCAGAAAAATAAGCATGTTCAAGGCGATAGTTTCATTTCTAATGCATTTGACTGCAATGTGTACAGAAAACAAATGCGTGTATAAAACACAAACACAAAGAATGTGACCTTGATCAAATAACAAAGTAATTTGCAGCTTTCCCTTTGATATCGGTAGACGACGAAAACAGACACAGCCATAAGTCATCCACCTGAGCAGTCCATCTACTCTCCTCCACCCCAATCTGGTCATTGGTTTTGTCTGAGCACAAGATGAGCATTTGAAAATTAATGCTGCTAAAACAGCACATCTCGTCAAAAGTTTGCCGCTCCTGTGGGGGTATTATGGTTGGGCGGGACTGCAGCAAGCCAGTTTAAGGAACTTATACTTGTACAGTCACGAATGAAAGAAACGCGAATGATGAAGCTACAGTCTTTTGCTCTCGTCGCACCATTCAACGGTAGCCAGCGGAAGATTGCGCAGATGCGCTGACTGTCGTGCGCTCCGAGAGTAGTGACGGTGCCGAGAAGTCGGCCCTGTCGAAAATTGTGATTCTCACAGTGATTTGTTTCAGAGTTACGCGAGCCTTTGCAGAGTCGGCAAAGCGGCGGACGCTTATCACATGACCCGCGACACGCGCAGAAAAAGGAACAAAGAGAACAACATCCGCTTTATATTTATCTAGACGTTACACGATGATTCACGCTTTCGCGTGGGTTTGACTGTTTTCTGTGCGGCTAGAAACCCACAAACAAGGAGTGATACCATTTTTTTATTTTCATTTAGACGCGTGGGAAGGCCGAGGCCACGATTATATACTTCGGATTGCTTTGCCAACTCTGCAAAGGTTCAGCGCTTAGAGCCGTATGTGGCAAAACTCTGAAACGAATAACTGCGCGAATCCCATTTTCCGACAGGGCCGGCCGCTCGGCACCGTCACTGCTCTCGAAGTGCACCACAGTCTGTGCATGTGCGAGAGCTTCCGCTGGCGACCGTTCAATGGCGCGACGAGAGCGAGGCTGTCGCTCCACCTTTCGCGTTTCTTTAATACGCGGCTGTACATCGAATGCCGGTTCTGGGTTGGGCTGTTTCCGCTCTTTTTGATTTCTTGCAAAATCTGTTTTTCTACGGCTATGGAAATTATGTTCCACAAAAATGCGAAGACGTCTTCAGTTGAAACTACTGATCCCGACACCCAAACAGACTGTGGCATTAATAAGCACTGCCCTTCCACACCCATTTATATGAACGTGCTTCTTCATAAACGTTGATAGGTCCAGTCTTTGCATGCTGTTGATTAACTTTGCTTAAACACATGCACTTAACTGTGACACAGTGTCGACATTCTGTGCTTCAGGCATGCGCAGTCACCTTAAATAGGGCTCTTTGTAGGCAATGGTACTTACAGCCATGTACACTGGCTGCAGTCTTTTCCACAGAGCTCTGCAGGTGTCGCGAATGGCCGACCGTGCGTTTAATATGCCCACTCTGAAGGAGAGGGCAATGTCCTGCATCAGGTCACCGGATGACAAATATCGTCAATGAGAATTCGGAAATTCGGTTTTAACTTGTGGTAGAAGTTGTGAAACGAGAATTGTCATAATGAACATATCAATACAATGGAGAGAACAAGTTGAACGTTTCACAGTGTGCAATTAATGAATTTGCAGCCCAACAGTCGTGGTCAATTTGGTGTCTACTAACACTAAGCATAGAGGGACTGGTCTAGGCAGTGTATGCTTAGAAGGTGGACAGTAGAGGTCCATAAGTATAGGTAAAAGAAATGTTATGTGGCACAACAGTGACTAAAGCGCGAAACACATGTATGACGAAACCGTCCGATCCGACGTCCGATCGGGCAATACGACGGTCGGAGGCGAGGGTTTTCAACGCTCTTCGGTGCTACGAAAACCCTCGCCCCCCAAGGTCATTCCGGCAGTTCGCAAGTCGGATCGGACGGTTTCGTCGTACATGTGTTTCGCGCTTAAAAGATGTGACACCACTGATGAGTGGATGAAATATTCGCGGCGTCTACTCAAAAAACACAAAGCTGTGAAAGTAGGTTAAAACATGTGCTGAGAATCGCGAATAAGCATGCATGCAGCCTCCTTAATATGTCCATACACAGCCTGCTACTTGTTAATACCTTAGCGTCATGGCCAGGCGCTCCCCTGGGTATATGGGCTCTCTGTATAAATAGGACCTTTGAAGGTCCGCACGGACAAGCCTCAGGATAAAGTCAAATTGAAGTGGCGTCATCCGGTAGTACTTTTGAAATACAGCAGGTCCCCGTCACGCATCTTTTGCATCTGAAATAAAAAAGTAACAACCCAGATTACCACTCATTTAGGACACTGCAAACATTAGTCCACTAGGCAACACACAAACATCATATTTGTCCACATGAGAACAGCACTGATTTATTAAAGCATTCCTAACTTAAGAACATCTTTAGTCCACTTATGTGGATAACAGGTAAGAAGCTCGCACAATTTTACAGACGTTAGTAGTAGGATCGTATAGGGTGTCAATGTAAAACGCACCGGAAAAGTCTGCGGCGCCTGTATGTAGGAAGCAGACATCTTCTTCGAAGGTGCATTGAGCGGCGGATGTACTCACAGAAACTGTTTAAGCGGAGCTCAGTTTCAGTAAAAATTAAAAAAAAACCTTTTCGTGGAGGGCATCAATGTGGACCAACGCACACAACCGAAAGTGGTGCTCGTTGCTCGCCTTTTGTCGTCGGTTTAACGCAAGCTTAGCACGAAACCGGAAAGAAATAACAGCCCCAGTCGAAAGCCAATTCGTCGAAGGGCCTTTGGTTGAATAGTCCAATTCGTATAAGAATGACTAGTTGAAGGACAATTTGTCGAAAAGGCCAACTCGTCGTCACTCGTCAGAGGCCATTTCATGGCCATATTGTAATTAGCTCCTTTATCATAACACAGATACACGCTAGAAATATTGTCAATGGTACGTTTGGCGTCTACAATCCTGTCGGCGTGGGTTCAATAGACCGTTTGCGATATTACCCAAGCACCAAGGGGCATATTGGGAATGTAGCTGCATGCGCTCCAGGAGCTTGCTCTCGGCCGGTTCCTTGATGCCGCCCTTGATCCCTGGTCCCTTGATGCCGCCCGTCGGTTAGACATCGCGTTTCGAGCCGCCCTCGGGTACAAAGAGCACAACGGGTTTGCTATTGCTACGCGCTGTCGGCACCTCCGATTATTACACGATACCCGCCGTTTCTTCCCTTGCAGCCGGAAAGACGGACAAGGGGAAGCGGCAGAAAACTTTGTTCTTTCTTTGGACCTAATCGTGTCAGCTAAACCCTATTGAAAAATATTTTTTACCGGAATGTCATTTTCCGTAAAAGTCTATTTTACTGGATTATGGGACTGTTTTAACTTCCTAGAAAACCCGTAGTTTACCGGAATGTCACCGGACTTCTACCGGAAGCTTCTTTCCAGTAAAAGTCTATTTTACTGAATTATGGGACTCTTTTCATTTCGAGTAAAGCCAGAATATACCAGATCACCAGATAATAATAATAACATCTTGATTATCTTTGAACAAATACATGTGTGCGTGCTGGCCCACGAAAGCAAAGATGCTTGTATGTGGGACGAGGCAGCCAACAAAATACCGTGACACATGGAACACAGGAGAAACAAAACAAACAAACAATAATAATGTAGGAATGTGGGCAACGAATACGCACTAAGTAATTATGTAATTATTATTGCGCGAGCGTGAGGCACCATTCTCTTACATTCCGTTTTACCGCACGAAAGGATGATAAGTTCAGCAAGACTGTGGCAAACTGTTGAAGATTGGCCGGAATTTAGCGTGTTTTTCCTTTTTTTTTCGGACGTCAACGGAAGGCACTTAGGAGGAAGCCTGTGAACCGTGGTTGGTGTATGTTTACCATATGCTGGACGATTCGGTAACAATTAAAGTGGTTAGTCCATATAGACCTGAATGTTCTATGTATTTATTTAACAGGGTTGATACCAGTGAATCAATTTGCACAGCTGTAAACAAAAGCAATCAGACCAAATAGGAACAACCGAGCTCTTTGTCGCAAAAGATATCTTTCAAGGTACTCACATTGCCGCTGGGTAAATTCCTAGACGTACGGTAGTTCAACTAATAAAACCGCGCAGGTGCACCAGACGGACACACACACGTATACTGTCAGTAGCTCGTTTAGCGAAAACCACGAACGCGCGGAACGAACATCCGCCGCCGTTGAGAAATCACGGGCACAGATCACGATGTCGTCCCTGATGTCGTCGCCGCGGGTGCACCAGGCGGACACATACACACTGTCAGTAGCACGCTTAGCGAAAACCACGGCCGCGTGGAACGAACATCCGCCACCGTTGAGAAATCCCGGGCACATTCACGATGTCGTCCCTGATGCCGCCGCCGGGGGTGCACCAGGCGTCAGTAGCACGCTTAGCGGAAACCACGAACGCGCGAAACGAACATCTGCCGACGTTGAGAAATCTTGGGCACAGTCTTTTTCGCTCGCTGGATGCTTCTGAAGCCGGACGGACAAAGAAGCGTAAGAAACAGGTCACTGAAAAATATTTTCTTTTCATCTGCACACCCAGCTGCTCTGGAAGATACAGGTCGCACACATGGAACGAGAAGCCGAGACTGAGCGTTCGTTCCTGGCCGGCCGTTGCTCGTTGACGGATAAAAAACCCGGTTTTCTTTAAAAAAAAAGTCAGCAAAACGACCCTTTTGCATTTTCCCCACGAACCCAATGCGAGGGAGAGAGGGTGCGTGGGGACTCGTCCTTGGTGCGAGGCGCCATAACTACACACCCAGTCCCCGGCTCGTCTCGGTTTTCCCCTCCCCTCGCGTCGGCTTCGAGTGAAGTTCGGTAAACAGGGAAGCGAGTCACCCGTTTCGGGTAAGATTAAAACCGGGTCGTCTGGTAAACGCAAGTGGCTGCCGGTGACATTCCAGCGAAATCTGGAAACCCGATGCCGGTGAAATTCCAGCGAAATTTGTTTGCCGGAAAATAATCTAGCAAAGACTGGTAAACAGGTTTCGGATGAAAACGGGTGAAAGTGCCCACCTTTTTGGATCGTCAAAACAGTTCGCTGCACGCACTTCTTGCAGGACTGCAACGTCGTCCAGAGCTAAAACACGCACTTACGAGAATGCCACTGCATTGGCGGCCACCATTACAAACTCAGTCCCGCTGCTCGTCTTGGCTTCCTTGCCTTTAGCCGTTCCCCTTGCGTCGGCTCGCAGTGAAGTTCGGTGTCCGGAAAACGAGAGTGGCTTCCGGTAGAATTCTGGCGACGAGTAATCGAAAGTGGTTCTGGCAAAACTTTCAGCAAAAGTGGCTGCCGGTAATATTTCCACCAAAGACTGGTAGACGACGGTAGTTTCTGGTGAAAACGAGTGGGAATTAACCCGTTTCCACCGAATGTCACTGGAAGTTTCTGCCGGATTTTAGCCGAAAGTGGCTCCGGCAAAACGTCCACCGAAATCTGGTAACTGAAAGTGGCGGCCGGTAATATTTCCACCAGAAAACTGGTAAACTAGGTTGATTTCTGGTGAAAATCAGTGGAAATTAACCCGTTTCCACCGAAAATCACTGGAAGTTTTTGCTGGATTTTTCAATAAGGAAGTCACTGGATCCTGGGAAAGTAACGCCAAGCTGCCCGTGTGGTCGCTATCTTGGTCCGTGAAATGAGCAATTTCTCTTTGACCCCCCGTTCTTGGTGAGCCGATCTAGATTCGCTGCTGACACGGGTAGCTTTATGGAGTTGTTTTTTGTATACCAAGATTTTACTAACCACACACCGGTGAAACAAGCGTTCACCTTCGTACCACCACCAGATGTTTTGTCGGTGCTTGGAGGCACTGAAAAATAAGTTTACTGTCTTGAAATACGCTAGAAGAACAATATAATTGTAAGAGATCCATGGAGATGGCCACGAATAATAAGTTGATCGCATATAAACTGCCAAAGACTCTTATATTGGCGAGGAACGCTTCCAGTACGATGGTGCTCCATGGTGATCTTGGCGCGACTGGTTTAGAACGACCCCTGGAAGCTTCGAAGATTTAAATGGACCAAGATGGCGATTTCCATGGCAACGTGGACCGATTAGCCAATCGCCTTGCGAGGTTTGGGTCGTCTGTATGTTAGTATCCGTTTGTGTCAGGCTAGCAGGTAGGGAAGGCAATGGCGCTACTTTCCCAGGATCCAGTGACTTTAGTGTCAGCTATCGTCGTAGGTGGCGTGCTATGCGGCGAAGAGGCGTTAGGAAGCGACGCCGGGTTGTAGTGCGACAGTTCAAATTCAAAAATGTTTTCTCGATTTGAACAAAAATTATTTTGATTAAACTTTCGGAATCAAAAGATTATCGATTGTTCTTCCAAACCCACCATATTTTGTATTTTTACTTGGACCACCTCATTGTAAAATGAACGGCTGTTTATGCGTCAAAACGCACTTTTTTGCAACTTCAGGATTTTTGTTTACTGCGAGATATTTAATTGAGCGGATTTAAACATATTTTATAGATTATATACCTGCAGGGCAGGTGGTGAAAAGTTATATTAAGTCCCGAGGCAATAAGATATATTTTAATAAAATAACGAAAATGTTAAATGTTTTGAAATATTTTAGTTAAAAAAACATTTAAATTAAACAAAACTTCAAAAGCCCAACCCATTGTAAGCCGAAAGCCGTGCAAATTTAAGAAAAAAAAATATTGTTAAGTGATCTACTAAAAAGCTGATTTTTATCATTTATTGAATGATGCCTAGTTTCACGCTGTTTTTTAAAGTTAAAACGGCGCTCACGTCATCAAAAAAAAATGTCACTAAAAATATTTTAGGGCGAGGCTTTAGGGCGAGGCTTATTTTAGGGCATAGCGGCAAAGGCCATGCATTTTTTTTTTTAGAAATCGGAAGGGGTCGAGCGTTTGGAAGGGGTCTGGGACGTTTGACATTGAATGACCCACATGAGTCTTATACGTGATGTCTGGAAAGTGCCTACAGCCCGTGGTTTTTTCAATAATCTTAAAACGGAATTTTTTTATAAAAATCCGAAACGACTGACACTAAAGGCATTCACAAAAGATCGTCGCCATCCAGCAGGTCCGAAAGCCGGCTGGCGTGCTACCAATATGTGTACTCCCTGGCGGGGTGCTTTTCTGCAAACATTGATCTGCCCTTTGAAGTCTGGGGCTTTCGCGCTCTACCGCTTTATTACAATGGACGTATAGATGAATGGAGTAGAGCACTTTTAATTAGGCGACGGCTTGCGCAACCAAGCGGAAGCCGCCGTACTTGAATGCAGCAAAGGCAGCGCTTTCAGTTGCTTGGGGTAACAATGTATTTTTCCAGAGGTTTCACCAGATTTTGTCTGGTAAAGGGATTCAATGACCAGAAAACCGAAGCCAAAAATTTCACCGGAATATTAAAATCTGGTAGCGACTTTCACCATCTGGCAACACTGTTACTCATGAATTATCTTTATTTGACGTAAATGTGAAAAGAGAAACAAAGGCCTTCCTGATTACGTAATAAAAATGGAGATGAAAATAAAACTGTTCTCGTCCAGCTATCACTTATGTTGTACAAAAAAAAAAGATAGTTTGGTTATATATGTATTGGTTATTCTTTGCTTTTTTATAGTATAAGTTTGTTTTTCAAATAACGTTGTCTTCGGGGCCGGCTGTGCGGAGACATGCACGGGACCTGAATGGTAGTCTCCCTTAGAATGTGCCTGAAAGAAGGAAAACAATTGCGATGTTTTAGTATTGACAACATGCACGATATCACGGTTGTTCGTTATGCCTTTGGATAGAAGACTACAAATTTTCGCGTAAGAATTTTTGAAATAAAGAAACGCTAAAAATCTATTGCCCCTTCTTCCCGTAACTTGAAGTAAACAACTGCGATCTATGGAAATTTTAAGGAAAAAACGAAGGTCAAAATGTTTTGAAGTGTGGAGTTTGTGAATGAGTCTTAAGTTTTTACATTGTGTCGACATGCCGGCGAAGACATGCTTTTTAGGTTAATAGCGTAAAATGCTTACAGCTAATTTCTTAGTACATTGGCAACGTGAAGCTATCCCTACAGAAAAATCGAGTATAATTTTCCGACAAAATCATTGAACTGGAAATTTATCTGGATTCTAATTGGATTTCAGGTATTAAGAAATTATTCCTTTGTTTGCGATCTGGATTTCAGGTTTCCAGCAAGACATACACCTAGATTTTCGGTTCCATAATCCAGTTAGCAAAAACCTTTAATGCTTTTTGGTAGGGTATGACTTGACAACAAGCTTTATCCGTTTTACTTAGACAATTTCCCACCTATATTTAGCGGGAAAATTGCTACGTCTAATGACGTCAGGTATCGTGATGTTTTTTGACACTGACTTTATGTGAAGTGTTTTGCAGCTATATTTATTAGAAACATTTCTCCGCGAAAATTCAGTATGAAAGTTGTGACGTCACGTGACACCGCGAAGTCAAATGACGTTGGATGACCATGTGACGCCACAGTCATATAACTTCGAACTTTAGAGGGGGATTTGTCGCGTCCCATGACACAGTAATTTTTCAACTTTTGCCAAACTTTGAGGCCTGGTGGAAAATGGTTGCGTAATCTGTGGTCGGTAGAGTGCAGCGTCTCGGCTGTTGCCTCAGTTCATGTACAGGACACGGAAAAAAAACAGGCACTTTTTAGTCGAAATTGGAACACATTTAAATTCAGACACCTTTTTTTGCTGGCCTCATAGTCACGTCATAAAAAAACAAATTCGAGTTTTAAACATGCACATTGTACTCTTTAAGATATAGCTTTTAAACGATTTCATGTTAAAGGATAGAAACTATACCTCTTAAATACGGAGTGATTAATTTGTTATAAACGAACAATTAACTATACTTGCATTCGTATCATAGTACCTAAATGTATCGTATAAAGGGTCAAGTAGTCTAAGAGAAAGAGCCAAGCGTTTTCTTTGCTGCGGTTTCTGACGTAAACATAAGTGTAATGTTAACAATATAGTTCTTTTCAGTTCCTTCATCAAAACACGCGAAATAAAAAGAACCTGACTGAAATTCTCGGAGCGAGGTGTAGTGCGAACCTGCATCAAGCCTTTTTACTTTTTTATGTTTGCGTAATGCCACTGTCGAGGCCTACAACAAGTAACGCATTTTTATGAAGAACACAAAGACATCAATCATCTTTCCAGTGGTGTAGTTCTGGTTGCCCTTCAAGTTCACGTATCGGCTGAAATGCTAGTGAGCGTGGCAGAGAGGGAAAGTTTTAACGTTCAGTGAAAACTATATTCAATATATTGATGCTGTATCATCCGAGGCGTGAACAGATACCGAGCGCACCCAAGATTATTTTTTTGAAATTTTAGAGCCCTATAAATCAACTAGAAAAAATCGTTTCACTATATAACTCTAATGTCACTACTCACGGGAAAGTCTCTAAGACGGGAAGTTTTGATACTCTTGCCTCGGAAGCCTACCCTCTCGTGTCTACGAGTCATCCTATGCAAAATCTCAATAGGTCGTTCAAGGTTGATCAGGACTTTTGTCAGTAAGAGATCACTAAATAAGGGTAGCAAGATGACACTTGCGGAGGGAATTAACGTAATTATTCTTTAGTGTCCAGCACTCCAAAACAACGTATTACACTCACCCGCAGGTGTTCCATATCTCATAGCGCGGGCAATGTGTTTCTAGCTGTGGAACAGTGATAAACAGACACATTTATGAAGAAGTTAAACCAGCTCACTGTTTGAGAAATTTGCAAACGCAGATGGGGATCAACCTTGTTACGAATAACAGTGTGCGAATGTTGCAAACAATTTCTGGAAGGATGAAACCCTGGTAGCAAACGAGTTGCACGAACAGGTTCAATTAACTGCAGTCACAAATAATAGTTTTTTTTCTGTGCCATAGGAACCAGGAAGCTTTTCAAACATTGGCATTGGTACCTGGATGCCCATACTCAATACTTTGAAAAGCTGATATGCGTGGCTTCCTGCTTGTAGGATGTTTTATTTCTTCTATAGAAATAAAAGTCCAGGTCAACCATGAACGACCCTGAAGGTCACCCAGGCAGCATACCAGAGAAACGCTCAACTTGGCACAAGCATGGAAATTCTAAAAGCCTAATTCGAGCCTAATACTGTTTTGCTCTAAGGTGTTAGCTAGTTGCCAGAGCACTGTTCTTTGGCGTCTCAAAAGCTTTTCTCTAGGGCTCACCACATAATTTCTGAAGTGCCAGACTTAGCTAAAGATGCCCCATATATCAATCGAAGAAGCAGCAGTTAAGACAAAATCTGGCACTTGTTTTTGCAATTTAGTCTCAATGTTGCCATATGGAAATCAAAGAACCAGACATGACGCCTAACTCTCACATTTGTTTGGAGATTTAAGCTGAACAATGACATACAGCCGAACTACCACCGGTGTGGCCTAACGTTGATACTTGTTTGGCGAATTAGGGCCAATATACCTAGACTCTAGCCAAAAAAGGTTACATTTGGCTGCACCTTGGCTTGCTCTAGGGATGCCGCGAAGTTTTATCGAACCTGAAGTTCAAAGATAAAACCAAGAGTTCTGAAAGGTTTCAAACCGTGTCGAATGCCGAACTAATTACATTAAACATTCAAAGGTTTTTGAGCTTTCGACTCTATAGCTTTGAGAAATTGAAATATATTGGGACTTTCGACCTTTTCGCCCTATAAATTCGGTAATTTTAGAACTTAGCACGTTAAGAAATTTAACGATTTTCGGACTTTGAAGCCTGCGAAGTTCAAACGTTTGACAAACATTGAACGGATTAGGGCCGGCTTGCCAGAATCAGCATCTCAGCTGAGACTTGTTACTTAGTTCAACTACTCTACTCAAGTTACTCTAGTTTAACTACTTTTCTCCATAGTTTAGTAACTTTCAATTACATTTTTATTTCGGTAATTAGTAGTTTACTTTAATTACTCTTTTAGAGTAACTTCTACCCAAATTACAAATTACTTTCGAATTTTAGAGTTTGTTTTGCCTATCACCAAACATTCCTGCCCAAACAGAGATAAGATGTTAGAAGATCAGCTGATATCTGCAAAAAGGGGAAAGCATGTGGCGTAGGAACGGGAGGGGAAGAAAATAGTTTGGAGAGTCCGAAACCCACCAAAATTTTCACGAGCCTCCCTCTGCAACACATTGCTATGAGGCGTGGGGAGCGGACAGACACGACGCAAGAGAGGCCGAGTAAGTGCGGGATAAGCGCCGAAGACTGGCGTTTCTTTGTATCCCGAAGCTCAAGGAGACTTGACCCATTTCAAGAAAGGGCTGGTCCCCCCTTCTCACCAACGTACAAACTCTTGCCCACTACAGGAGGTGTACACACTGCATCATCACTCAATGGAGGTAACTAAAATGCGGAACCCGCTCTGAAGCTCATCAGGTGCTCCCGTAGCTGGTACTGTGCTCTGTACTCAAAGAATCTCAGGCTAAAGGGCAACGCAAAGGTGACATTTCTGCTTTGCCTTGTCCTCTTAAAACTCAGAATATGCAGATCTTCAAAGAACGTTCGAGAAACCTTAATAATTCCCCACGTTTTTATAAAAAAAGAATAAACAAGCAGTGTTGGGAAGTACTCTAAGTACATGGTACTTAAAGTACTACTGTTTAGAAAACTTTTACTTGAAGTACATTGTTTGAGCATGTACTTGTACTTTACTAAAATGTTTTTTCTGGTACTTCCCGAGGAAAATGAAACACGCGTACATTTACCGAATTAGAAAAAATATGTACACGACGATACGCCATTTTTTTAATTCGGGGAACATACATTGAAGTCGCGAGTTTTACTTTCCTTGAAAAGTACCAGAAAAAACACTTTAGTAAAGTACAAGTACATGCTCAGACAATGTACTTCAAGTAAAGTACAAGTTTTCTAAACAGTAGTACATCTGGACATTTCGCAGAGTTAAGTAATGGCGGCTATCAAGACCGACAAAAATAAGTGCTTATTAGGTGGAGTGCGTCAAATAGATAGTCAGCGAGAGTAAAACAACTACTCTGTTGCGACATGACTTTATGCAATATTTGCTGCCATTTCCGTAAAAAACTGAAGCACCTCAGATTGCCCCGAGAGCAATGCATACCAGTTAAAAAAGCACTGTATAGGGAATGAAAGGGCATCATGAAAAATTGTGTTACAAGTTCTTGTACTTACGTTACGCCAAGTACATTGCACCCGTTGTACTTACTACTATACTTGAAGTACATTACCCTAATTTACTTCGCACTTTACTTCAAGTACTTTTTAGATTTACTTTACGCAACACTGTAAACAAGTCAACACCGTTTAAAAATGAAACTCTGGCAGTGCTAAACCTCAAAGTAGAAATTATACATTCGCAGTACATTATTGACCAAAAAAAAGAAGTACAAAACAATTAGTCACGCAGAAGCAGAACCAGCTATTAAAGCATTTCTGTTAAAAAAAGTGAAAGCCGTTTACAACTCTCTGTAACGCCGAATTAGAGCGCAGCTCTTGAGGAGGAGGAGGGAGGGTACGGGGGGGCCAAGTGACCTCGGGAAGGGGGAAGGGGTCACATGGCCTCAGGGGGGTCACTTGACGTCACTGGTGACGTCATCAATGATGATGACGATGACGATGCGGATGCCGATGACATCATCAGTGACGTCACTGATGACGTCATCAGTGATGATGACAATGACGATGCGGATGCCGATGACGTCATCAGTGACGTCACTGACGACGTCATCGGCATCCGCATCGTCATCGTCATCATCACGTGACCTCGGTGGGGGTCACGTGACCTGGGGGTCACGTGACCTCGAGGAGGTCACGTGACCTGGGGAGTCCACGTGACCTCGGTGGGAGGTCACGTGACCTGGGGGTCACGTGACCTCGGCGGTTGCGCCGACCGCAACGGCGACGCGCGACGCCGACGCCGACGCCGACGCCGCTCAAGCCCGAAACGGGCGCCTAAGAGCAGCGCTCTAAAACAAGCTGATTCATAATTGGCTAGCACAATTTCGCTAACGGATTAAAACCTATGCACTTTCTTGTTACCATGTAAAAGTAACTTCAAAAGTAATTCGCTACTTTTTACGGTAATTGGCAATTTCTTCAATTACTTTCCGTTTGAGTAATTACTACACTACTAAAATTACTTTTGAGGCCAATACTAAGTAACTTACCTTAATTACGTTTTTGAGTAACTTGTACATGTCTAGCTGCGGCTGGATGAAAGAAAGCACTGTTGAAGTCAGCGTACGAGCTGAGCGAGACTCAATCCGCGTTTCACGAAGCTCGCGTGACGCAACCTTTGCAATTCTTTGTTTCACCCAGTCTCAGCTCAGACGTTGTTTTAGAAAGCCGGCCCTGCAGGTCTAAAACTTAACCAAGGCGCGTCGCTGAGATGACTTTCATAGTAAAGCCCCTCTCTCCTGGGAAAAGTGGCGCCATTCATAGTGGTGGAAATGCTCGGAACACGTGCCGCGCTCCACTTCTGGGCAGAACATAGCGTCTGAAATCTAGCTGAGTGCTGCGCTGTGTCGCCATGATCTTCCCAAGGGCTTCACGCTGCACGTGCCTCCTGCATCGACGCACCTTGCGCTACTTTTGAAGCATAAAAGGTCTTTATTTCCAAGCATTTGTGTTTTTAACGATACTCCCCCCCTTTCCTTGAGTAAGCGAATGATCGGGGAAAGGCACGCGCCGAGCGCGACGCACACATACGAACGCGCTACAGTGAACGCTGGATCCGTGCATACTCCAGTACCTTTATACCGGCGTACGGTCGTGTGTCACCATTGCGTGATGCACGTTAAAGACTTCAGGCTAGCGGTTGTACGGCCCTGGCTCAATTTCTAATCTACAGCTGGGAGACTCGTCGTCCATTGTCTTTATCTTTATCTTTATTTGTTTGTCTTGTGTCCAGAAACAGCCGAGGCCCTAACACTGGTACACACTCACGCACAACATACACTTAAAAAGAAAAAGAAAACACGTACACATAATGGCAGAACACATATAAAACCCGAACACTGGTGTTCCAATGGCATAATGCAGACCAAGTTCTAGGCTGTATAAACACACACTAACACAAAGTTTTTCCGCTAATATTAGGAACCGGCTGCATTTTATAGCGGCCAAGATAATTATTCATCAAAAAAGAAAACTTCCGGACACCGGCAATATTATGAGCCCGATGACGACCGGTCGTGACCTGATCAGCCATACCTCGAACTTTTCGACTTTTCGAAGTTTTTGACTTTGTTCGAAAAATTATGATCTTTCGTACTTTTCTACCTGTAAATCAAAGAAATTCAATCTCCAAACTTTTTAAACTTGAATCTTAAAGAAATTCAAAATTTTTGATCTTTCGATCTTTTTTGTCAAGAAATTCGAAGTTCTCGGATTCGAACTTTCAGAAACTTTATTTTTACGAATTTGTCGATTCGAAAGTTGGCAGGGTTTTAAACTGGGAACTAGTCAAATTCGAAACTTAACAAGGTTCAAAATTGTTTTAAACCTTTCGAACTCGACCTTTGGGAGGTCCGCAGCATCCTATCTGCTTTGGGCTTAAGGTCCCAGAGTTTTCCGACAAAGAACAAATTTTTACCCAAAAGAACTCTGCTACCTGGGTAAGAAGGGAGTTCGGGAAGAGAGGATTACAAGCTGTAATTTTGAATATTTTGAGGACATCATCATCATTCATTAAAGACGCAACTAGAAGCGTAGAATGTAAGCACTCACGGCTCTCGGGTTTGTTTTGGGATATGTAAGAGATGAACGAGTAGACATCTTTAAATCGGTGACCGTTGGAGTCCGAGAGAAGACCTTTGTTGACGGTAGTCTGAAAGATGAGGCATGGTTAAAAAAATGTTTCTAGTGCATTGTGCAAATGTCCCGCCGAGACGTCTTTCAGTACTGCGTGTGATATTTGTCGGTGAACATAAAGCTCAATGAGTCATGACCCCCTGAAGAAACGCCGAGGCATGGATTTAAAGCAAATGGGCAGGCGAGCTAGTTAAGGATTGTCATGCTTACCCTCTAGCGAGGGCACAAAAAAGAACGAAGAGACAAAAACTCTTAGCTTCGTGTGTGTCTGTCCCTTTATGTCCCCTCGCTCTAGGGTTACCATGTCAGGCATGGCTGTCTGCTTTGTAGCCGTGAGCATGTTCGCCTGATTGCGTGAACACTCCTGCGCAATTTGAAATTGCTTAACACGCTCACGACGTTTAAATGCACCGTTATTTTTTATTTCGTGTTTTTATGCCTTGTTCTCCTCTAGATAAGACTTGGATGCATTTCAGCAGATTAAACAAAGTGACTTTTATGATGTCCTTCTTCCCCATTACGGAATTACCATGGCGGCGGAAAGGTTATTGATAAAAAAA
Organism: Ixodes ricinus; assembly: GCA_037355805.1. NCBI lineage: Eukaryota > Metazoa > Arthropoda > Arachnida > Ixodida > Ixodidae > Ixodes > Ixodes ricinus. The sequence continues at coordinate 71,479 of JAZHYW010037779.1, read as the reverse complement.
TGAAAGCCGTTTACAACTCCCTGTAACGCTGAATTAGAGCGCAGCTCTTGAGGAGGAGGGAAGGCACGGGGGGGGGGGGTCACGTGACCTCGCGAGGGGGAGGTTTCCCCGCTAACTTTAGCGGGAATGATCTTCCGCTAAATATAGCGGGGAAAATTTTCCGCTAGATTTAGCGGGAAAATTTTCCGCTAAATTTAGCGGGGAAAATTTTTCGCCAAATTTAGCGGGGAAAATTTTCCGCTAGATTTAGCGGAAAAATTTTCCGCTGAATTTAGCGGGGAAAACTTTCCGCTAGATTTAGCGGGGAAAATTTTCCGCTAGATTAAGCGGGGAAAATTTTCCGCTAGATTAGCGGGAAAATTTTCCACTAGATTTAGCGGGGAAAATTTTCCGCTAGATTAGCGGAAAATTTTCCGCTAAATTTAGCGGGAAATTTACCCATCATGCACCGCGCGGTTACGCTGACGGCGACGGCGACGCCGCTCAAGCCGGAAACGGGCGCCTAAGAGCTGCGCTCTAAAAACACGATACTGGCAGGATAGAGACGACATTTTCAGACTCAAACTTACTTATCCGTGTGGTAGATAGTCAGGTGCTACTATAACACGTTCAACTTACCATTAGGAGCGAGGCCAATGTCTGAAAAAGAAATAAACAATGTTTCCTTTCCGTGCAAGCGTTGTTTTCAACAGAGTTTGTCAAATTATGGATCCATATTGGAGAGGTGCAGCCTGTTTACATGTACTCAAAGTCAGTGCACGAAACGTTGACATTGTTGGTTTATTTTTAAGTGACGTTTTCAGCCTGTACCCTTCGACCATTTTCCCCATCCCTAAAAAGTCAGAAATGAAGTATAAATAAAGAGAAGAAAAATATAAACATGTAATGATTGCGATGTTGGCTTCAAGTCAGCTTCAGTTCGAGTACGAGAGCCTGATATTTTGGTGACACACGTTGCTTTGTTAATGCATGGAAGATGAGCATAATCCAAACTTCGTGCCCAGAAACCTGGTACCACGAAGTCCTCAGTTTTGCCTCCAAACGTTTCCCACTTTGCCAATATCGCTGATTTTCTTCAATCGTTGTAGCATGCGATTTTCGCCAAAAAACAAAATTGTAAACATTTATTTATCGATGATTAAAAAAGGCGTAAACGATACGAAGGACAAGAGCAGGTGTTCCTGGGGAAATTAGCGATATTGCCAAAGTGGCAAACGTTTGGAGGCAAAACCGTCTCCTCTTGTCCTTCGTCTCGTTCGCGCCGTTTTTTTTATATTGTCAATATGCAAAACCAACGCTCAAGTCTTCACCTTACGCAGCATTCATTAGTTTAGCACCACCGTTATCTTCCCAACTCGCACTTAGAGCAGTTATTTTTAGGCCTTTCGATGACGTAAGACTTACTTTTATTAGTAGGAACACGCAGATACCCGCCAAGCGCTGGCCACGCTGGTCATGCGCAGGCGCAGACGCACCTTAGAGACGGCTATTTTCGGCTGTTTTGTTTCGTTCCTTTTGCGCGCTCGCTCCTCCTGCATCCCTATGAATGCTTTATACGTCTTGTTTTGCGTACACTGTTAAGGTTCTTTTACATATATCCGCTAGAATGTGCCATCTGTACCAGGTTTGTTGTGATCTCTTGTAGCGGCTGGAACACTGGCGCCATCTATCGTGTAACGCTGGAACACTTATAACCTGCCAATGTACTTTGTCCTTTTGACACATAATTGTTTCACCGTGGGCTTGGAATAATTATGATTATGTTATTGGCGACTCTTTCCGTATGAACAGTGCGTAAGCTTTTTCTTGCAGATATCGAAAAAGCTTCAGTCCACTTTACACAGTTTGGCAGTGTTCCAGGTCTACCCGATAGATGGCGCCAGGGTGACAGCGGTTACATAGGTCACAACGGGTGGTGTCCATTCTAACACATCCCCATTTCCACCTCCCCATTTCAGTCTGACCCGAAAGAACCTTTTAATTCCAATTTTTATCAGTTTTATCACTCGATACAGTTGAACGCAAATGTGTGGACTTGCTTTTAGTGTAGGAACACTATACGCAACTCCCGAGAAGGCGACGCCAACCAGCGGAAAATGATGTGATGGTGAGAAGCGAAGAAGTAGCGCCTATTCTAGTGCGCGACTGGCGCGCCCCAACGGCCGAATCGTAAAATAAAAAAAGTGAATGGATGCCGTTAGAGTACGGTGCCTGGAACGCGTCTTCAGCTGGTGTCTTTAGCGTCCTAACCCGCCCATATATTAGAGACTATTCGCGAACCGTTTGGCGCATCCGATATGGTACGGTGGTACGATGGATATGGTACGAATTGCGCATGCGCTACCATAGAAGACTCAAATATGTGACAGTGCCATAGACTCCTCTATTCTGACAAGGCCTGGCAGATCGCCACGAGACGCGGCCGCCGAAAATGGAAAGGTAGAGCGGCAGACAACGCATGAAAGGAGAGCCATGTAACGGGCGCCCCGCTGCGGCGAGACGCCGAAACACACTTCTCCCGAACGATGGAATGTCCGCTCGTGCTCCTCGCGTTCCTCGCGCGTCCTCGCCACCGCAAAAGCTTTGCGCTCACTACCAGCTTCCCCGAGAAATGCTCTGTGCTACCAGATCCTCGCTTTCCAAATCTGCGACCGGGCACTCTATGGCTCTGTCGTCGAACTGCCAGGCTTTGTGAGTAGAGAGGAGGCTATGGGAGTGCGTACCGGAGGGTCCATCGTATACCGTCTCGGATGGGCAAAAACGGTTGCCTAAAACTCTCTATTAAAAGTGGTCCCAAAGCGGGAACAGATTGCGCCAAAGAAGCGTACGTGTCAAGCTGTCGGATGTCGCGATCCTGGAAGTCGGAGCTAGAGGTCCCCGCCAAAGAGCATGACCGAACGCGAGTGTCGCTGTCGTCCCGGCGTCCAAGCTCCCGGATGCTGAAGCTTCTGCGGAATACCAAGATGGAGGGTGACGTGCAGCAGAACTGGCGCCTGTCACATCCACCCCCACTGCTCTGCCACTGCCCGGATCGCGGCCGGCAACAACGTGACACTTCTGAAACCTCAAAAGGAGGAAATCGAGGGACCACCTTTTAAGACGCCGTAACACACAAGGGAAAGATGCGTTCTAGTCACCGTAATTGGGGTGCGAATACTCCGTTTCGTTCAAAGACGGACCGAAATGGCTACGACAACAAGCTATAGCCAATCCAGAGCCGAGGGGGGACACGTGACTCTCCTGCTGCTTATTAGAATCTCACGTGATATGCTCGCAGAGCTGGAATGGACGACTGCGATAGTACCCACTCCGGCACATCTTTCGCGAGAAGTCTGAGAATAGAAAATGTAATGCTTACCTCCAACTCAACCTCCACCTCCTGCAACAATATTATTGAACACATTTTTAACACCTTTATTCGTGCGAAATTGTTTGTGGCGCGGTTAGGGTTTGAGATATCTTGGCAAGCTGCGCCTAGATCACTTCGCAGTCTTTGCCTAGCATATATTTTCAAAGCTTCAAAGTTTAAACTTTAATTTTCTTTTCATAGTATGGTGTGACAGGCTAAAAGGCTATATTGAAAATACTGAAAGCGGGACGTCAAATGTTGTAATATGGGGCAGTACAGCTTTTTCCCGACCGGTCACAAGAAGTATAATAGTGTGAAGTAAATGCCGGAGAAACTTACGACAGCACAACAAAAAACAAAACCCGCAAAATGCTGTGTAGACTGCCTGCCTGCTCGACCTGCAAGTAGCCAGGATTTTGTTTCGGGGGCGGGGGGGGGGGGGTGGCCCGTCCATGACAAAATGCTGTATGAGGGGGAGGGGGAGAGGAGGCCCCAGCAAAATGGAAGATTACGGGGGGGGGGGCCGGGCCCCATGGGCCCCCCCCTGGATACGTGCCTGCCTACAAGCTATACAACTTGTGACGTCATTTCAAAGGAGAGCGTGGTAAAGTTTTAATATTGGTCTTGGCATAATTTTCGTTTGCCGTTTTCTCAATAGCCATTTTGAATTTAGAGATAATAACATGCCCGGAAAGAGTGAAACCTGGGTATTCTGAAAATTCGCTTACACTAAGGGTCATACACTGCACGGGGAAAAACACATACAAATAGCAGCGTTATCTAACACGTACCACTCACGGAAATTCGAATAAACAACGGGTACTTATAGACAGGAAAATAGGAAAGTGGAATGCAAGGTGGGGGAAAAGAGGGGGTTGTAGCATGATTCTCCCGGACGGTGCTCCAGTTTCGAAAGCCACGTGAATTTTCCACCAAGTGTCATAAGCCCCGTCGACAAAATAATTGTCTTGCTTCCTCCGAGTATCAATACTCCTGTGCCCAATTCTCCTGCTATGCCAGTGCTGCAATCGCCCCTTGATCGCCTCTACTTTTTTATTTATTCAACACACATGGTCTTCTCCAGTGATTTTGTGTCTGTGTAATGCTCATAAATAAAGCAAAGTTGTAGGATGCTTATTTACATACAAGTGTATAGTGTTTTGTAGGTGCAATGCCTATGCTACTTGAATACCGCAAAATCGCTGGATAGATTTTAGAACTCCTGAATATTCAGCTCGCCGTTGGACACAACTTGTGTTTCCTGGTTGACCTTTTCCTTCAGTGAACACCACGGCTTTACAGTTAGGGGCCCAGTATTTCGAAATCTGAAAACAATATTTGAATCTATCGACCACCCCCGCATTCTTCCCGTTTAGCGTTTTTAAGAATTCCACCTTCATCTGCCGAGCTTATTCTGAGAAGAATTTGCGGTTTAAACTGTCTTAAGCAGAAAAGTGGTTCACTGTGACAGATGTGTTGTCGCCATTGTTCGAAGAAATTAGGTTTTAAATAGGATAGCGATATAAATTGGTGAGCCATTTTTATAGCCACTTATGAAAAGAACATGTTTGATACCACCCCGTCGGTGGACTTAGCGGGTGACAAAGAGGATTTTATCAAGAGGTTCGGCAAGTTTGTGTAGGCACGTGTTGGCATGCTGTGGGTGTTTTATCAGGGTGATTGCTCTGCTTCCATCTTTCCCGTGTCATGTTTATTTTCTGTGTCGTGCAAAAGTAAAATGTCCAGTTGCCAGGTTTTTCCGCGGTGTTTTCTTAAACTATGTTAAAGCAACTAGCCCTACTAAACATGTTATAGTAGAAATTGAAGTCATGTATCATTCTTTCCGCCTTCAATATTTGAACAATGAACAGAGCTGCAGTGTTTTGGACTTGGCCGAACAAGGAAAGCGGGGGGATCCAGTTCAGGGGTTACGTGTCTATGGTTTTCTTAAATGCGGGGATATTGGAGATATGGTTGATAACACGGGGATTTGCAATGGGTTGTTAGGGGGCTTCAGGAATGAGTTATTTTGTGCACCCCCCAAAAAAGGGTACTCTGTCTCATTTTCCACCAACAAAATTCTGAAAGCCTTGTTCTATGTGGTTAGCTTTGTGACTCAGATTTATCTAGCATCTAAAACACTATCAATGTGAATACAAAGGGAATCTCACATCCTCCGTTGAGCCAGAATGGCTAGCGCCGCCGGAACTCTGAAATAAAAAGGAAGACTCGCCGTTACCAAATTAACCTTTGCGGATTCTGTCACACCATGGAAATGCGGTAAAACGTCCGCTGTCCTTAAGACGCGATTCTTCATAAAAATTCTAAATAAATTATGCGAAAGACGATGTTATGCTGGCCAATTATGGCAAAATATTCAGAGGCTAACGTTATTTTTTGTCTTCATGTATTAGCTGATTGAGGCCAATAAGCTAAATTCGGCAGCTGGACGGATCATGTTGAAAATTACCCAAGACTGTGGTAAAATATGTGAGTCTTAGAAACGGGACACAGGACAGAAACCTCTCAAACTGAGCTACTCTGTTTATTTCCTCAAATCATTATATAGGCACAAACGTAACTCCGACCGCAAGTCACAGCACCGTCCTTTGTTACACATTTCACCCCACCTATGCTTAAAGAGTTCGAAACATTCGAGGTCAGCAATCGAGCCCTAAACGGTGACCCCACATTCGAATTGCAAACTTCGGTTCCCGAACAGTATATCCACAAGGATAAGAAATGCGCCCCATTTCAACCAAAAACCTCTCCGAACTAAGCCCATTTCTCCCCTAACGACCCGTTGTAATTCAGCGTAAAACTTCCGAAGTAAACAACCCAAACAATCATATAGCATGACAAGGCCGAAGAAAAGCCGAAACCAGGAAAATTTATGAAAATACCTCTAATTTGTAACAAAAAAAAAATGGCTGATTAAGAATAAATATTGTAGAACAAAAGACAAACAAATCTAAATTTCAGTGAACTTCTTGGAATTACTTCTAACTTGAATCGAAGCATGGCTGATACATTTGCCGATGGATTTAATACAAGTTGACTTTCTCATGACCCTCTTAGTGTCGTATACCTCGCTATGCACGATTTTTACTTTCGGCCAAAGTGCGGCACAATCGTTATACTTTTTAATGTGCAGCAGTCTCCGAATTTAGTTTGTTTATTTTTACGTTTTTTTATGCTGTAATAATCTGTCATAAACGCAGCTTGATGTTTGACCCACATACCTAGATGTTTGACCCACCCGCAGTCCAACGGTGTTTTATAAACCACCCCGGTTCTGACCTTTCGCAATGGCCCCTCTGATACCTTTTCTAACTGGTCTGAGAAGGTGTTAAACGTTTTATTTTAACATCTGAACTAAACTCTACATCTATTACAAACGTTTTCGTACAGATTTTAAAGGGGTTAGGACACGATATTTGAACGGATAGGTTATTGTTAAAATGGAATGCTCATAGGCTACTTAGTATATACACAAAATGTCGGAATCTTTCGAGCGTTAGCAATTGCAGTGATCAATTTACGAATTATGATAATTTTCGTCTGGCGACCAAGCAACACTGCTCAATTTAGTCACATCATGGTGCCCATAAACCACATGATCATCATATTTAGTGAAACGCGCACTCTCATTCTAGGTGGCCCCATGCTAGCTCAAAGTAGCCTCGCCACGGTAAATCGCGCACTTTCACGTTGCTCGGCTTCACCAACGCTGTACACTCTTGTTCTCGTCTCCTCGCCCTTTGACCGTCCACCCTGAATGAACGTGCGAGATCGTCGCGGACGACGGTGGGTTCGTCCGTGACGACCTCGTCCTCGTCATCACTAAAGCTAGTCGCCAGTGGGTCGAAGTCAAAATGACCAGCTTCTGACATCTTTTGAAAACAATCACTATTATCGCTGCTGTGATCTGTGCCGAAGACTCCGACGAAGGAAGCGACCCTGTAGACGTCATCGTCTCTAAACAGCGTGCTCGAAACGAGGTAGGTAAACGAGGGAGCTGCAGCGCGAGACGTCGGGAGAGCCAAATTTGCGAGCGTGTGCTACGCGATCCTACGGGACGCCGCGCTTTGGGCAAATGACGTCGCCGACCCAACAAACATGACAACACTTTTCGAATGGGGTGGATCCGAGGGTCCCGCACAAAAATCGATTTATCCACGAAACGATGGCGCCAGTTTCAAAACAAAATTTAGCAAATGTGTTGGAACGTACAATGGGTCCTAGCAGTTTAGTGGCTTCATATTTTAGTTTTGGTGTACCCTAAGCCCTTTAAGGGTTTGAGATATATTGCGAAAATACAGAACAACCGCATAGCACATTCTTGCTACCTTTTTTTTGTTGCTTCCTAGGCCTGTGCTGCGATTTTTCTTTAATTTAGTTTTGGACCTTGACCACAGTCTCGGGTAATTTTCAACATGATCAACATACGCCAGCTTGCCTGCACACTCACTGTATTTTCGGCAAGCTGGAGGAGCCACTGCCCTCAGAACAGTTGCGATGGTAATGGTGGTTCCAAAGCCTAGCAAAAAACGTGAAGACACTTATGGCAAGGTGGGGCAAAATGAGAAAACAAATGTTCATTTCAATGGTAATTTTTATTTGCTTCAATATTTCTTTCTTTTAAAAAAAAGAAGAGAACACAGCATGGGGATATTCTTAAATGTCTTGACTCTATGCTCGGTAAATATTACTTAACTGGAGCAAGCGCGATATTAAACGGAACTACTATGTCTGAAAGTCAGACATGTCTCATTTTGCCCCGCCCTGTGGGGCGAAATGAGACAATGCCTTTCAAGCGCATCCTTAAGTCCGCCAAACAAAATGCGGCAGCAGTGCGAAGGAGTGACGGTGCTGTTTGACACTTTCAAGAGCTTTTTTATGTCACTTTCGCGCCATGAAGCACTTGTTTTTCTGCTATACGTTCGGACCATCCTAGACACCTGGAGAAAAAGAAAATGGCACGGGAGCAAACAGGAGGCTCGTGCGTCAATGACATGCACGTCATGGAATGGCAGATTGTCGCGCTTTCCCCGCGAGTATCCCGTTACGTGAACAACTATTTCGTTAAAAAAAAGCAACCACAGATCCCTCAAATTTGGTCTGAAAATAGCTAATAAAGCATTAAAAAAATTAAAGCTTACCATGGAAGAATAGTCGGTGCCAACCGAGGTGCACGTATCGAAGCGAAATCTCGTGCTAAATTTCGCGCCTTTTTGGAGAGGGTAAGCTCGTCAACCTGAACGCCGCATTTGTTTTCTCCGGAACGCTGTCGCCGACAGCTCTAATTTTTTACACACGCAAAGTGGACAGGGCATTCTCGCGGAAGTTTGAAACTACTCCGATTTTCTGTCTAAGAGATGAATAACGCTAAACACAAACTGTCGCATTTTGAACCTCGTCTCATTTTACCCCACCTTAACCTACACAACATGCTTAGCAATACAAAACACGCAAAATCGCAAATAATTATTTTTCTACTTTCTTAATTTACGCGGAACAGAACAAAAGCGCGTTAGATCGTGGCTCTAAATGCCGGGCTACCTAGTCGGAACTAGATTACAATTTGTAAGTGTGATGCTATGACATTCAAATTAATTTGCTGGTGCATTCCATGTTTAGTTCAGTGTTGCTAACACATATTGTGCAATCTGTCTAGTAAAGAACAGCGCTTTATTGTGTCTTTTATTATGAATCGTGAGCAGCTTAAATAGTCCGAGAGCTTCAACAATCAAGGTATTATCTGTGGGTACAGAATATATATGAAGTGTGTGGGGGGGGGGGGGGGGACGGACGTTTAAACTTGTCCAATAAAATATATTTAGCACGTTCAGATATTAAAAATAGGTAGTCGCGCTTAAATGAGGCTTAAAATGGCGTTTTCAACCTTTCCGGTAGTAAGCAGTCTTAAGTGTGTAAGCCAGCTTTTACAGATCACACAATTTGCCTTTCCCCGTCGCACATTTAAACTCTTATGGCTATTGTGTTTTGCCTATCCTGAAAGAAGAGAGACCCGTTATAAGATCTCTTACCTTATCAGACAAACACGTAGCCAGGATTTTGGTTCGGGGGGGAGGGGGGGGGGGGGCCATGACATAATGTTGTATGCGGGGGAGGGGGAGAGAATGTCCCGACAAAATGGAAAATTTGGGGGGGGGGGAAGGACCGGGCCCCATGCCCCCCCCCCCCCCCTTGCTACGTGCCTGTTATCAGATCATGAATTAAAGTGCATACGACAACTCCAAGCTTACCGAATCGATTCCATGGGTGTTCGGCAAAGTCGTCTCTGCAAAGCACACCGGGAAGCGACGACAATTCGTTAGGTTCAAGATATAACAACGATGGAGAGGGGAAGAAGTTGCAATGGTTTGACCGGAAGTGATATACTTGCCAATTTTATTGTTCCATTGGAACCGTGTAAAACAATCCCCCCCCCCCCAGATAATGACGTCACAAAAGCCCGAGCGTCATGCTGTCGGATGTCGCGATCCTGGTGGTTGGGGGTCAAAGTTCTTGAACGAGAGACCGCCAGTGTCGCTGTCATCCCGGCGATCCAACTCTTGGCTGCCGAAGCTTGCGTGGACTCTCAAGCTGGTGCGCGATCTGCGGCAAAACATGCGCCTGCCGCATCCTGCCACTGCTGCTGGGACGCCGCCAGGAGCGCGGCCGGCGACAGCATGGTAATTTTATGACGTCATCATGCACAAATCAAGATTTTTGGACGCGATAAGCACACAATTTGTAGACGCGTTCAGGCTACCGTAGTTAAAATCACGCCAGTGTGAAACACGTGTTATTTCGTCTCATGATATACCTGCGCTATCTTATTTCTAAATATCAGAATAATATTTCCGACGACGAACCAAGCTTTTGTTATAAATAAAGTATTGCTTCGTAAAACTGCCGAAAAAGATAAGAAAAATTACATTCTGCCTCCGTAGGGTTCTCTTTATTCTGCTGTACTTCTCTCGACAAGACGATGAAACGATCTCACGTATATAGAAGGAAACTGAGCAAAGTGCAAGTTTTATTTGCATTTGCGTCTATATTCACCGACATCTTAACAAATGCGCCGCGTGGCCTATTACATCGAGGCTTCTTGCCTTCTGGTTCGTTCTTAGGCGTTATAATTGGCTGATACAACGCCCGGTATTTTCTGCGGAGCGATAACAAAGTGTTTGGGACTCACCACGCTCTTCGTTTCTTAAAGGCCAAAGTACACTTGGCGCTATTCACTTCTGCCCCTCTCCTTTCCTATATCGTCTCCATCTTTTACCTTGACCCAACTTGGCTGCCCTCGAAGCTTAGGAGAGGGGAGCGCTAAGAGGATTATCTTCCCTGCAGAAAACCGAGGTTGTACGCCGGCCTTTAAGTTCTCTGTGATTGTAATTAAACGATTTGGCCTCTTTTCTAGTGGCACCCATGACCACCAACTTAGCCCTCCGCCCACCCCACCCCCCTCAAAAGAAGCCAATAACATTCATTATTTTTTAACCATTCAGGAGCCCCCAAAAATAAAAACAACCACTAAAAGAGGAGCACCATGTATAAACCATTCAGCAATACCGATTAAGAAATATGTGACGATTGGGTATTAGTCTCCCGAAAAAAAGATCAAAATGATTATTTTCGGTCTTTTCACTTTTTGTTCTCGTTTAATGGGGCGCCCCCCCCCCCCCTTTTATGGTGGTTTCTCAAATCAATAAACCTAATCTTGCGCTTTTTTTTTTAAGAATGCTTAGATTATTTTGGAAAATACAAACGCAAGATGAGGTTGTTAAAAATGGGGGACGTCCAACCAAGGTCTAACTAAGAACTCTAAGTTTTGATGCCTCCTCGACACTTCTTCAGGGGTGACTGTGGCGATGGCCGTCGAGAAACTGTGCTTTCATTTTCGTCTTCTTTTACGGGGGTGCATTTCTTTTTAGGTTGGAGATGTTTCGAAGCCCGTACGTCAATGATAAAGCGCCGAGATTATTTTGACACGCGTCCGATTTTTCTATAGAAAACAGGATCAAAGTTCACGACATGCCCGGTTTTCTGCGGCGTGGAAACCACAGGGCGTGTGACAGATCAACCGCCAGCGATCGCTCTCCCCGCGGAAAGGATGTCGACCAAAAGCGAACTGATTCTGCAATCTGTGCTATTCTCGCTTGGGAACCGATCACACGCGATGGGCTGTCGCGTGTCTGATGGCGCCTTCTTGTTGCTGCGCCGTATTGAAGAAAGATAAAAAAACAAGGTAGTCGCGATCTTTGATCCCGTTTTCAATAGAGAAATGGGACGCGCATATTAAAATTAATCTTTAGTTTTTTTAGAAACGATTAGAACCCGTAGATTGAGTTATGACCATGAGTAGACAATCTCAAAAACCACTTTAGCGCCCTTTAATATCGCCAAGTGTCACGTCGAAGTGAAATAATAAAATAGGCGAAGGCACTCCAGTACGATGAAACTTACCTTCGTTGGCATGCGAAAGGCCGGATAAACTAGGGCAGAGTGCAGCGGTGATTAAAAATTTCTTCATAGCTGTACCTCTTACTCTGGGGACAGCAGTCGATGTAAGCACCTTTCCAAGTAGCGCAGAATATATACTCTGCTGCATATGCCCAGCTTGTTTTCAAAAGCCACCTGGCGCTACGGGAGGGCATTGATCCAAAGTTTTGTATATTTAATTTTAATTTTATTTTATTCATTATATCCTTAAGACTCCCATTGGACTTTACACCAGCGCAGGTAAATAAGATACAACAAATTAAAATCTGATTGTTCTGAGAAATTGTCAACCTCCGAAAAGCGCACGAGAGTCTCTATTAATATTATTAGCCGAACTTCCGGTGTGGTTTTTTCATTCCATTTCCTGTACCCCGCTTTCAACCACGAGAGTATCCTCGACAACAGCAGTTCCTTGTAAGGTATTTGTCGCTTCGCTGGGTAGTAAAATAAAAATGACTAATCACAAGTCAATGCCTTAATTCAAAGTGCACGGCGGTGACTCATTCGGATGTTTAAATTTTGCAAGGACCCTTTTCCAAGCACTGTCTACATCCCTCTAAGAAATCTGGACTGTCTGCTCTCCCGCAAGGTATTTGCGAGAGCCAATTGCTGCTATCTACGGTGGGCGCTCGGCGAATGCCTGGGCAGGTAATATGTTGAGACCCCGAAAAACGACCTGCGCTGTTGCACTGAGCACAAAAAAAGGTCATACCCAGTGTTACAACCTAAACAGCTTTTATAGGTCTAGACATATTTTAATATCTCTCCACTGGCCGAGCACCCTCCGTTGACAGCAGCTCTCCATGTTTTGTATAGTGCAGTTAGAGAGAATACATAAGGACCTTCACATTTGGCACGCTTTTGCAAAATTCCATTTCCAAATGTGCCTAACTGAAATTGGGCACGTAAAAGTCGTTTCGCGAAACGTTTTGCGTCTATTTTTGGGGGGTTCAAAGCGGATGTAATAAAATAATAAACGTAAATAAAGATTTAAAAAATACTGCAGTGCATCTATTATGTGCTATACCAGCCTGTTCGTCGGCTCCACATTGGGTTGTCAGCTCACTCCCGGGTCGCTTGCTGTACGCATGACAGCTGGGAATGCCATAGCAGAGGCTGGCGACGAGCAGGATAATCGCGATATAGAAAAATTGTAACGAAACATTGGAATGATAACCATCTGGATTCTAGAAAAAGTTCGAAAACCCTTTGCGGACGACGTACATCCGGTGCCGCACACACGAAACGCACGGCCGGCGTTATTGCTTTACTAATGGCAAGCAATAACGTTGCAACCAACGTTGATTCGTTTGATAGTCTGGATTTGGCGTAGGACAGATAATTTTGGTTTCCAGGGTCCTTCCCCATAAGTTCTTCAAATTTATTTATTTATTTATTTTAATCATAAAAGCCCTTTCAGGCATTACATGAAGGGAACGTGATACAAAAATTGGTACAACTGAACCAAGTGGCAACAAAAAAAGACAAAGATAAATAATAAAGGTACAAAGCATAAATTGAAGGTACAAAGCATATGGCGCAATTTTGGCCTTCAAACATAAGATATAAAAACGATGGCGCACAATAAAAGCATCTATATCAAAAACGAGACACTGACAACAACAAATATTGCAGGGATACGAGACTATTCGAGGTTTATCATGTTGAGAGCGAAGACAAAGGACTGATGGCCACTGATGGAGGTAATTTTTCTGGAGGGGCTACTCCAGTTAGATTTTGCGAGGAGTAGTGTACAATCTTTAACGATGTTGGTCCGTAAAAAAATGGGGTCAATTTTGAAAGGGTGATTTGAGTGGGACGATATACAATGTGCCGGTTGGAGGAAAGAGTCCCTAAAAGGCGACTGACTGTAATAACGTTTATAAATAAATGATAATCGTGCGAGGTGCCTTGTTTGAAGAGGTGGCAGGTTAAATCGAAGTTCTAAACTGCTAACACTTGTAAATCGGGAGTAGTCACAAGCTATAAATCTAGCAGCTTTGTTTTGAATACATTCAATCTTATCTGCCAGATATGTTTGATGAGGGTGCGAGATGATTGATGCATACTCAAGTTGAGGTCTGACAAGGGCAGTGTAGGCAAGAAGTTTTGTATCTGAGTTTGCTTGGAAGAATGTTCGTTCGAGAAAGCCAAGAGTTCGCAACGCCTTGTTCGCAATGTGTTCAATATGAAGGCTCCAATGAGAGATGAACGCCAAGATATTTAAAGGATGAGACATTTTCAACGGCGTCACTACCAATTAAGTATGTGTGAGGGTCGAGATGTCGTTTTGATGTGAATGTCATAGCTTTTTTTTCGTTTTTATTTTCATCACCCACGTGTCACAACAGTTTGAAACTGTGCCTAATTCATATCGTAAAATTGTACTATCATGAGGGTCCATTACGGGACGATAGGTGACGCAATCATCTGCGAATAGACGAGCGCAAGACTTTATGTTAGAGTGAAGATCATTGATGTACATAAGAAAAAGCACAGGACCCAGTACAGATCCTTGCCGGACACCTGACGTCACGGGAAGAGGGAAAGAGAGAAGTTTGCCAATCACATCTGATTGGCGTCTGTTAATCAAAAAGTTTTTAATCTATTTAACAACATCTGTGGATACGTTTAGTTTAGTCAGCTTATATATCAACCGGTTTTCTGGTACGCGGTCAAACGCTTTCGCTAATTTAATAAAAATGGCATTGACGTGTCTAGACAGTTGAACAGAATGATGAAGGTCATTAAAGAACTCAAACAGCTGCGTTTTACATGAACGTCCACGCAGAAAGCCGTGCTGGTTAATAAAAAGAAGTTTACTAATAGTTAGGTGGATCATGATTTGCGACGATATATGTCCTAGAAGTTTACATGAAAGACAGGTGAGTGAGATGGCTCTGTAGTTGTCAAATGAATTTTATCCCCCGTCTTAAATATAGGATCAAAACGGGCATATTTCCATTCTTCTGGTAACTCACCCATGGAGAGGGAGGGATTGTTGGAACAACCTTCCCAGAAGAAGGCCATAAATTGATTTGGTAAGTTTTATTAACTTTGTGGATATGCCATCCGGGCCAGGACTAGAGTTTGTGGGAAATCGGCCAATGTCACATATAACCCCATATGTAGAAATTACCATATCTTTCATATTGATTTTAACTGACATTTCTGATATAGTCGAATCTAAAAGAACAAAAAAAGAGTCATAGTACAGGCTAGCTGGTGGAAGTCAACCATTTCGTCGTTTACCCTGAGACTGGGGTTTTTTTTAGAAGAGCAAAAGTAACAGCAAGACAGACAGGTCTCAAACTCAGCTGCAAGTTTATTTCAACAACCTCCTACTTATATAGTTCGTTCTCGTCGTCATCAACCAATCACAAACGACTTGTCCTCTGCACCGTGACTTTACAAGTTCCACTCTATCACAAAAGAAGCGGACACTTCCAACGTTTCCAAGTGAAATGTTCTAGCAGAAGATATGGCACACAAAGACTTCAATCAACGCTTTTGTGTCCTCACAATACAAAGGACAACAGCCCACACCCACATCCCACTCAAAACAGGTCACCTCCAAAATAACCCCCACAAACAATACACACCAGACACTAAAAAAAAAAAAAAACTCTTAAAACTGTAAAAATTGCCTGCAGCGGTTTCCTATTTGCATGGAAGGTTGACTAATGCAATTTCCCAACGATCTAATCCTAATTGTTTTTCTTACCACCCTTTTAACCTCGTTGCTCTCCTTAACAACTACATCCGTTCCAGACCAATCCGTTGTGCAGTTTCTACACTCCTCCAGATGCTTAGCCAACTCCGAATTTGCTGCATTATTTTTTACATTCCTGTTGTGTTCTGTTAAACAATCGTTCAAACACCGAGAGGTTTGGCCCACATACTTAAAACCACACGCCAAAGGAATCTCATACACCACGTCTACGCTACACGGCACCGGCTTTTCCCTATGCGCCTTCTGACAGCCCCTCTGAACCGTTTCAAAAGGTGTCAATCTATCTAACCTAAAATCCGTGCTGAATACGACATCCACGCCATATTTTTTTGCACATGCTCTAAGATTGTGGGACACCTCGTGACAATACGGAACCACAGCGTACCTATTCCTGATTTCTTGCGTCGTCCCCTTTTTCTCCTTGCACTGTAGGGCAATCTGCCTTTTGATGTACACTTCCCCATATCCTGCCATTACCAGTCTGTCCCACTGGTTTTTTAGTGCCTCCGGTCCGAAATGCATGCATGATCTCACCAAAGCATTACTAATCAAAGATCTGACTACCCCGGCTTTTACATTTTTCGAGTGACAGCTACTCTTTGACAAAACCGGTTTTGGGTTTACCTTCCCATACTCCCAACAAAGACCTCGTTCCAAATGTAAACGCAGGTCGAGAAACTGCAGGACCTCGCCCCTTGGCCTCTCTATCGTGAATCTCAACTCTGGCGCCGCTGACCTTATTACTTGTTCTAAAACATGGTCCAACCCTTCCTGAACAGAGCAAACTAAAATATCATCCACAAATCTTTTCACAAAACACTTCGGAGACAACTCTTCTACCATGTCATACACTTGCTGGTCCACCGTGTTTAAGAAATTTCCGCTAACAAAGGCGCTACAGACGAACCTATACAGACTCCCTCTTTTTGCACAAATTTGCGACCTTCGTATTCCAATACCGTTGACTTTAAATAAAGGTCTAGCACCGAAAGAAAACTATCCACCGCTAATCCTGTTCCTGATTGAAACTTAATAAGGTTCCCTTCCAAGGCAATCCTCACTCTATTCATTAGTCTGCTTTTCTCTAAGGAGTAATAAAGGTCCTTGATGTCCATGGATAATATCGCGCACTTCCTTCCGTGAAACTTTTCCATTACCTCAATCAACTCACTAGAGTTCTTTAAGGCAATTGATTTCTCCAAGTTAGCTAACTTCAAACCCCGCTGTAAGAAGCATGAGGTTTTTGTTGGGAGTATGGGAAGGTAAACCCAAAACCGGTTTTGTCAAAGAGTAGCTGTCACTCGAAAAATGTAAAAGCCGGGGTAGTCAGATCTTTGATTAGTAATGCTTTCGTGAGATCATGCATGCATTTCGGACCGGAGGCACTAAACAACCAGTGGGACAGACTGGTAATGGCAGGATATGGGGAAGTGTACATCAAAAGGCAGATTGCCCTACAGTGCAGGGAGAAAAAGGGGACGACGCAAGAAATCAGGAATAGGTACGCTGTGGTTCCGTATTGTCACGAGGTGTCCCACAATCTTAGAGCATGTGCAAAAAAATATGGCGTGGATGTCGTATTCAGCACGGATTTTAGGTTAGATAGATTGACACCTTTTGAAACGGTTCAGAGGGGCTGTCAGAAGGCGCATAGGGAAAAGTCGGTGCCGTGTAGCGTAGGCGTGGTGTATGAGATTCCTTTGGCGTGTGGTTTTAAGTATGTGGGCCAAACCTCTCGGTGTTTGAACGATCGTTTAACAGAACACAAAAGGAATGTAAAAAATAATGCAGCAAATTCGGAGTTGGCTAAGCATCTGGAGGAGTGTAGAAACTGCACAACGGATTGGTCTGGAACGGATGTAGTTGTTAAGGAGAGCAACGATGTTAAAAGGGTGGTAAGAGAAACAATTAGGATTAGATCGTTGGGAAATTGCATTAGTCAACCTTCCATGCAAATAGGGAACCGCTGCAGGCAATTTTTACAGTTTTAAGAGTTTTTTTTTTTTAGTGTCTGGTGTGTATTGTTTGGGGGGGTTATTTTGGAGGTGACCTGTTTTGAGTGGGATGTGGGTGTGGGCTGTTGTCCTGTGTATTGTGAGGACACAAAAGCGTTGATTGAAGTCTTTGTGTGCCATATCTTCTGCTAGAACATTTCACTTGGAAACGTTGGAAGTGTCCGCTTCTTTTGTGATAGAGTGGAACTTGTAAAGTCACGGTGCAGAGGACAAGTCGTTTGTGATTGGTTGATGACGAAGAACGAACTATATAAGAGGAGGTTGTTGAAATAAACTTGCAGCTGAGTTTGAGACCTGTCTGTTTTTCTGTTACTTTTGCTCTTCTAAAAAAAAACCCAGTCTCAGGGTAAACGACGAAATGGCTAAAAGAACACCCTCATCAGTGAAAACACTGCTGAAAAACTCGTTGAACTGGTCGGCCAACCGAGATTTACCAAGTAATGTGCCACCTGGACCCAAGCACGGAAGCAAACTTGCAGGGTGTGGGTTTACAACCCTCCAAAATTTCTTCGGTTCTGACCGTAGCATTTCCGAGACATCCAGGTCAAAGACGCCCTGCCTGTTTTATTGTTTTTTTTGTTTCTTTCTTGCAGCATAATGCATAGGCATGAATGGAGGTCTAATCGCGGTCCAAGTTAGAGATCTTCACTTGCTTATGTAAACACTTTTTTTTTCCGGACACTTCGTTTAATTATTAGTGTAAACCATGGGGAACGTAGAAAAGGTGCAGTGTCTAAAACCGGAATGCGGGCAACCTGAGACTCTATCAGTTTTTTGCGAAACAACATCGAATTTTCATTTGCGGAACGCCCATCAAACCAACTCAAGAAAGAGGCTAGAAAACATAAACAATTTTGACATCCAAGATTCCTCATCTGCTCTCCTGTAATCAAAATTTGATTTCCCTGGAATATCACGCTTTACAACGTATAAAGAGAAGTTACAATGCGCAACACGGTGACCACTAATTTCCTCAATAACATTAACCGACGTGTGCTCAGGCTGCGCTTAAAAATTAAATCCAACACAGCATTTCCACGTGTAGGGATTGTTACTATCTGCTCAAGTTGGAAATAACCAATCGGAAATTTGTGTTGTCTGCACAAGATGGCGACGTGGATCGGACCTAATAAGCGAAGTCTGAGCGTCAGGTACCACTTCAAACAAAGTTACTAGATTAGCTCAGTTACGGAACTGCTCATACACGCTGCATGCACGTTTGGGCACCCTCCCCCCCCCTTCCACCCCAACGGCTCGTCTCCCGCGGCTTGACGCGCCACTGTTTCTGAAGGACGGCTGCCAATGTAACTGCCGTGTATTCTATGGAACACGTATGTTTCAAAGGAGAGCGTGTAGATGGCGTTTCACCGTACGCTATAGAACACAGATTTATGAAGCGAAAATCTAGAATGCGCTTCAAACGACGGGAGGTGGACTGAAGGGAGTGAGGGGATGGGGAGGGGGGGGGTACCCCCATCCACGGGTGTTCCACAACTGAGGTAATCCAGTAACGTTGGCTTCAACTGAGGCGCCATGATGACGTCCCGCATTCAAGTCAACGGGTGTCATCAGACGTACGGTATCTTGCTCAGATAACCGCATGATAGCCGACTTTTTTGAGCTCGATCAAAGCCGCACATTGAGAGAGTCCGGCCAGTGGGTGTGGCGACGAACACGCTGGAGAGTAGAAAGGTGGAGGAGAGCGCCGAACGAGCGAGAGAGGAAGGAGAGAGCAAAGAGGAAACAACCGCCATTTTGATGCAACAGGTTTTCGGTGCAGAGCACTGTTGAAGCTCACGCGTCGTCTGCTACGGGCCGATTTATTTTTCGCCTGAATAAACGTTTGCGGTCAAACGTCAAGAAAACTTCATTCGTTAGCTTTTTAACCCACAGAGCAGTTTATCATATTATTGCCATAGCCAGTGATATGAAAAGAAATAACCGAAATTTAGATGCAGGTCTTATGCATTCTACCGGGCGAATGAATGAAAATGGCGGCCTTCCCCGCTCAGCTGGGAGCAGCCGGGAGTTGACGCGCATGCGCTCACGCCCCTCACTCTACGAAGCGGGATGATTGGCTCACTCAGGAGGGGGCGTTACAGCGGCGAGATCAGAAACTGGCCGAACTCTCCCAATATACGGCTCTGAGCTTCATAATCACCGATGGCACCATGGTCGGCTTTTAAGTTTCGAGCCATTTGTCCATACAAAAATTATAAATGAGTCATAATTTAGTTTCTAATGTACTCTATAATAACACAGTAGAAACTCTATAAGATTACATTAGGAACTCCATTGACCCTCATTGATAATTTTCGTAATGGCGCGCCGACACATGTTTCTTGAGCTATCACATGTCGTGCTACAGAAGAGAGCTCGAAGAGAGCATTTGACACATTAGACAGTTTTAGTACAGCGTTGCTGGCTCTTACTTAACAATGCGCAATGATATGGCGTACGCCGAAAACTACCGATTATAGTTGTGTGTTCCGTAAACGTTGCCGAGTGAATATATCGCATGTTCTTGTTGATTCAATTCGCCCGAGCTACAATTTTGCGTGTTTACAGCGCCACCATGCTCCTCAAGAAAAATATTTAAAATGAAGTCGTTTCCAATTATATTACTTGAAATTAAGCCAGGCCGCCACTGCCTGATCAAACGCGCTTTTCTGCGGGGTACAGAGGCTACGAGTACGAGTGCGTAGCCGAATTCAATCACGGAGCCTCCGTTAATCGTCCCGAGGAAACGGCACCTTTCATCAATGCTATCACTGGAAGAGATGCATGACCTACTGATGTCCAGTGCACGGCGACAACTTTGGCGATTTCTTGAAGAGTCCTTCGCCCGTCGGCGATGAACTGCGCGAAGAGACCTAGTGTTGGGGAGATAGCAGCATTCACGCGTATTGAAAGCTGTGAAACCTTTTCACTATACACTTCTTCAGCTACTGGGCGACATTACTCGACTGCGGTAGGTTCCGTAAATAATTGTCGAGCTGAAAACCACGTAATTTCACGTAACACTGTCCTTCGCGAACACCAAGTCACCCATGCTGCGCCAGTCGAGGTGACCGCCATCTTGAAACTGGTGCCCTCGCTCGGCCCGAAATCTCTCGAGAGCTTCCCGCGAAAGCCCGCTAGCCCACAGCGCAAAATCCCCAGCGTTGCGGGCGTACGCCACACGCTAGCCCTTCTATTGCGTTCTGCGCATGCGAACTCCCGACCAGCAATTTCTTTGCGTACGCAAAACTGTCTATGGGGAGAGCAGGTCGTCTATTTCCTTGCGCAGGGATTACGGTGACGTGGGAACGACGCCGAGTTCTGATTGGGTATCATTGGAATTATAGTGCGTAGACCTCAATGTTAGATGCCTTCAGGTCTACCCATTATTTTAGAGCGCAGCTCTTAGGCGCCCGTTTCCGGCTGGAGCGGCGTTGCCGTCCCCGCCGGCGTAACCGTGCGTTGCATTAGGGGACGTTCCCATGATGACGTCACACGTGACGTCACAGGGCGCCTAAATTTAGTGGGGATACTTTCCGCTAAATTGGGCAGAAAAAATTCCCCGCTAAGTTTAGCGGAAAAGTTTCCCCGCTAAATTTAAAGAAAAAACTTCCCTGCTTACTTTAGCGAAAAAATTTTCCCGCTAAATTTAGCGCAATACGTTCCCCGCTAAATTTAGCGGAAGGACTTCCCCTCTATATCTGGCGGTAAAAATTCCCTCCCAAATTTAGCGGAACAATTTTTCTGCTATAATTATCAGACAAATTTCCGCGCTAAATATAGGGGAAAATTTGCTTGCTAAATTTAGCGCAAAAACGTACCCGCTAGATTTAGCGAAAAAATGTTTCCGCTAAAATTAGCGGAAGACATTCCCCGCTAATTTTAGCGGAAGAACGTCCCCGCTATATCTAGCGGTGAAAGTTACCCGCGAAATTTAGCGGAACAATTTCCCCGCTACATTTAGGAGAACTAAATTAAGCGGAAAAATTTAAGCCCTAAATTTAGTGTAAAAAGTTCCCCACTAAACTTAGCGAAAAAAGTTGTACGCTAAATTTGTGAGAAAAAGATTTTTAGTTGAAAGAAATTTCCAGCTAGATTTAGCAGAGAAATTTCCCCGCCAAATTTCGCGGGAAATTCAGCCAAATATTTTCCGCTAACGGGGAGGGGAGCAGAAGAAGAGGGGGAGGAGGGGCATATCCTCCCCTCCGTACCCACCCTCCTCATCCTCAAGAGCTGCGCTCTGATTCGGTTTTGCAGAAAACTGTAAACGTCTTTCTTTTTCTTTTGTCTCCATCAGCCAATGACAGCTGGGCGTTTCGACATCATCGCAATCCCCATGCAAAAAGCAGACGAACTCGCGCTCCGCTTTGATCGGTCGAGCCGCGTCCCGATACGGCCGTGAAATGTCGAGCTGCGGATGCGACGAATGCGCCCTCCTTTTGAGCACAAAATCGCTGTTCCGCTCTGCAGAAAAAAGACAAAGAGTCTGGAATTATAAGGAGTCGCCTTTGCGCAGGTGTGGAGCGGCGTGTCAAGTTACTGCTGAGGAAGTTGGGGGAAAGAAATTTCAAAGAAAAACCCCAGCGTTCTAGGACTATACAGGTATGAAAATAGTGCCAGTGCATGTACATGCTTTAACCGACGAAACCAGATGTGCCGGTGATCGAGAGGTCTGGCGCGTCGCATCTTTCCACCGACTGCGGGAGGTTGCTAACCTCGAATCCACTCTGAGTGTTTTTTTTAATTATTTCTTCACTCTATGTTTTATTGCAATTCTCATATACTGATATATAGCTCACTACGCCAAAAGATGTAAAAAACTTTGAGGGTATGCCTGAACCCAACCAATTGTATATTTCCATGAATCACGAGATTACCTGATACAGTTTAAATGTATTTATTTTGCTTTTTTTTCAGAAGCACATTGTGGGTCTAGTTTAATACATATCATACGCGTACTCATATCGTGTCTGCCTACGGAACAAAAAGGTCACACACGTGCTCTGGACCGAAACGACAAAAGAAAAAAAAAGCTTTCAAAAGGAAGTTCTACGGCTGTAGTTATGAGTCAAATAGCGCAAGCCGAAATAACGTTTTGTTTTTATATTCAATATAATAGCTCTTCCATTACTGCGGCAAGTTTACAAAAGAGCCACTTAAGCGACGACTTACAGCAAGCCCTTGAAGCTTGCCTGCCAGATATGTTTCTTTTTCTTGCAATGTGTTTTTTGTTTAACAGAAAGAATAAAACAGTAAGTTGGCACTTTACAGATCCCAGTAAAAGTTTCCGTAGTAAAACAGTCTACATAATTATTCCCAGGGCCGATAAAATCTTCCCAATACCCTCCACATAAAAAAACATGTTATGCTGGGTTCGCCAAAGATTATATCGAGCTTTTGATGAAATGCAGAACCGCTCCGACTGTCAGGCTGAAAGCGCCAGGGCGTGCCTTTTTGAACGCCCGGGCCTCCATGCTCCAGTCACTACCATCTAAGAGACAAGGCCTGCGCATGACGTCATCACCAGTGGATCCACGCAGCGCCGCCTATCTTGCGTCAGCATCGGCCGCAGCGCGTCTTGCAGTGTATCGCAACGAGCGCCACGTTAGCACGCGGCGACGCCAAGACGGACGCGTATGCCGCTTCGCGGCAGCTCTCGTCGAGCTTCGGCGTGTTCGTGGAGGGTCGGGGGTCCACTAACGATGACGTCATGCGCAGGCCTTGTCTTCTGGCTGCTTTTGCTCCAGCACGCGCTCCATGCGTTCCGCTGCGCCTGGGCTGCGCGCTCGCACTCGAGTTCGGTTATCGAGTAAGCAAGCTCGCTCTGGCTCGTTTGGGGTCGTTTGCGCGGTATACGATTTGCCCGGATATGAATGAGCAAAAATGGAACACTTTTCTTGGTACATATACAGGGTATTTTTTTTTCTCATAAACGGGGGACAAACTGTCGTTGCGAAAAGTACGAATTGCGCGAAAATAATGTTAGATTCATATTGGTTTTGTTCCAGGAGGGGTAATTTTGGAAAATCAGCCATGTGGCGGAAGGCTAATATCCATTTTTCATTCTATTCTCACAAAGGAAGTGGCGAGACTGGGCTCCAATTTGTTTGTTGGGGATATTTTCCTCCTAAGGCTTCTTTATTAATATTCAAGATTTTGAAAATTAAAGGTGACTATAACGCAAAACTATTTTTTTTTCCGTAGGAAGATTCTAAAGTACGGCTGATTTTTTACGCGCGCGGATTGCAATAACCCGGCGTTAGCCCTGTAGATAAAAAATAAATACAGCGAATGCAACTTGAAAATATAAATTATCTGTAACATTTAAACTAGATACGCAAAATATTCAAAAGCTGAGTGTTTCAGCTATTACTATTTCAGCAACAAACGAGTTCGGACACGACGCTTGAGCACAGCCGCCTCCCTACTAAAGAATAAACCTGTATAAATATTAATATAGGCTTAACTGTTCAATTCATATAATCATACAGGACCAATATCCAAACTGGGTTACGCGAATGCATACAGGACCTGTATAAATACAAGTTTACTTGCATCCGCACAGGATCCTATATGCTAAAAGTTTGTGCTCTTTAAACAAGATGATAATTTACAAGGAACCTCGCTCAACCCGCTTGAAAATGTAATCTATAACCGACAGCTAGAGAAAGAGGAGCCTATCAACAGTACATTGTAAAACGAAAATAAATACAAGAAAGTATTAAAATTTCGCTCATTGTTTACGCAATGTATCATATAGGCACACAACGCGACATTTTATTCAAGCCTTGTCTCCTCGGCGTTTAGTTAGGCGTGAATTCGGCAAATTAATCCACCGAGTTGCTGCCATGACCTTTGGTGTGCCAAATGAAACGCAGATTCTATCGTTTCGAAGCGTCATAGTTCGAGACGTTTCGCTGAATTGGTTCTAAAATTTGAAAGCAGTTACACTTTTACACTTCAATTAGATCCCCTTGTTAGATTTCTAGAACCCCTGAAGAAGTCACGGCCATGATAAATGTGTACAAAGATACTCGCATAAATTTCGACGCACGCGTGTTTTCCTTTCCTTGAAAACCCTGTTCGGTCGAGAGAACCGAACGGCCCAAGAACTAACATAATAGGTATCTTCGACTCGGCCAGAAAGTTCTGAACCAGTTCTGTCCGAGTTCAGAGGAGTGCAGGAGTCATGCAGCGGCGGCGCAGAACCAGTGCAGCCGCCACGCTAGGACTGGCGCTGTGATCGGCTTTCCGAGCGGAAGCGCAGGGTGTCGTCTGCATCTGTTGGCTCTTGTTTCTCCACGCCACGTTGTATGCTACATTTAATTAGTCGCGGTTTGATGAGACCATTCGTGTTTCCTTAGTTTTAAAGTATAATAACGGAATCTTTTCTGTGAATATTTGTTTTTATTCGAGTGTACTAAAAACTAAAAACAATGATTTTTAAGCCTTATATTGACAATTTCTCACACTCATACAATACACGTTACAATCTCTGTTTCAACCCTCAGATGCACCACCTTTTGTGTACATTATGTTACTTGTGAATTTTTCAAAAAAAGCTTCGGAAGGATGAAAATCCGTACAAAACTGGCCCTTCCTTCGTAGGTTTTCAGAAGTACAAAACACACAAAGACAGCTTTATTGTGAAGCCCGGGAGATATGATCATACAGTAAAAGAACAAAATACAGAAGCAGAACAGTCAGAACACTGGGTGTTTCAAACCAGAACCCCAATATCTCAGGTCCTTACCAATATCCCACCCGTCTCTTTTTCTTTGTGAAGAATATTAGTGTCACCCATTCATGTTCACGCTATTTCTGATTGTGTTGTCCTTTCTTGGGGTGGGCAACGACTGGAAGGTAGTCAAGTGTTTAGCGGTGAAACTGCGGACTTCTCATTTTTACAAACTTGGGTGCCTAAGGATTCTCACAATGGGCACCAAAGCAGCATTTGGAGAGTTCAGTCTACGTCCGGGCAGAGCCATATGCGTCCGGGTTGAAGGCGCGCTACCGGGCCTGTGGTAATAGTGCAATCTGTTTGGTTTGCTCCACTGCGCTGTAGGGAGACCGCTTGAACTCTGCAAGCATTGCTTCACTGCGCATTGCGAAAAACCCCGAAGTTTGTAGAAGTTTGAAGCCTTTCTCCTTCCTCTCTCCTCTCGACTAGCCAAAAGAGAACATTTTTTTTTCGAAACTGATTAAAAGTTTGAAAATTAACTAGCCGAACCTCAAAGTTCGGCGTCGAACCTGAGGTTCGACAAAAGTTCGCCGCATTCTTAGAAATAGCCCAAAATAGCCACATAGCCAACCACGAAATTTTGCACTGACCTGTCCTGATGTTGCCTTCTGCATTCCTTTGGAGGTGCAAGAACGGAGTCATCCTGTTTAATTTGTAATCAGATGAAAACACTACGTCAACTCCAAATCTGTGAGCACTCGCTTTAAGGTTATGCGAAACACTGTGGTAGTACGGGACTACGGCAACCTTTTTACTTCTTTCTCTCGTTGTTCCATTTCTCTCGCCGAAACTTGGGGAGAGCTGCCTCGTGATGAAAACTTTATCACCAACCCGCATCCTCTAACCTCACCCACTGCCTTTTGAGGGCTTGGCCTACATAATGAAGACATGACTTCTTTAGAGCGTTTCCGATTATTGATTTGACCACCCCAGCCTTCACAGTCTTTGAATGGCAGCTTCTTCTGCAAAACTGGCTTTGCCGATTCTTTTCCGTACTCCCAGCACACTCCTTCTTGCACGTGAATACGTAAATCTAAAAAGTGCAAAACTCCTCTGTCTGGCCCTTCAACAGTAGAGGTAAGTTGTTTTCTGCGCGAAATGTGTTTCTCTCTGCATTTTAATGGTCGTTCGGTTCCTGTCGTTTCCATAAGCGTTCGTGTCCTTCATATTCATTTAGCAATAGTAAATTCATTCCAAGTCTCTCCAGTTTCGCATTTCGACGATAGGCTCGCAGCATCAGGATGATTTTCCGTCAGGAGTCGCTGGCGGCAGCGCGCGGTCAGTAGCGGTCACCTCGAAGACGAAGGCCGGACGATAGCGTTTTGGCCAATACAGTTATCGACCGTAACTTTGGCGTCAAGCTGAAGCGTTCATTCTGATTCTAAAGAAAGATCTGCGTGGAACTCCCAAGCCAATGCCGATTCTCGGCGTTTCTTCCCAGGCCCGTCAGAGGGCGTCCACAGATACCAGCGGACCAAAGCATGCGGTATTATGCTCAGCCTGGCTCAGCTAGGGGGCATGCGAGGGCCAAAGTACTAAAGCCCAGACCTCTGCTATGTATCGGAGTCGTCAGTATGCATCCAAAGGCAACTGAAGGCGGGGACTATCGAGAGTGCAACACCTTTCTCGTGTTTGTAAGGTAGAATATCAGGATCCCCACATAGCATCAAAAAAGAAATAATTTACGTGAGCCAGTATTTCAGCACTTACCACAGGGAGCCAAGCCTACACGAGCAGGTGCCTAAAACGCTTTCAGAATATCAAAATCAATCAAATTCCTACCCTTGGTTATGATCTCAGTTCCGCGTCAACCGCGGGTACGTTATTATTATAAATGAGAGGAAATGTAACCTCCGTATTTGCGTTATTGTTAAACATCGCAGACATTTGACCAAGAGCTTCGAAAAATGGCACCGCGAGCAGAGACGGACGAGGAGTGTCGTCTGCTATCGTCTTCTGTTCTTGTCGTCTGCTTCTGCCCGGACGCTGAACTGACTCAGGAGCCGGTGGAAGATTTTTGAGGAACTGGGTCTGAACTCGTTCAGAACTGGGATGAATCGAACGCGGCAGTGCAGCGGCCGTGTAACTTCCGGTTCAATCGAATGCAGCAGTTCCTGCACTGCTGAACTAGTTCAGCCAGTTCGGGCGAATCGAGACAGACCTTATATCTCGAATTCAACTGAGTGCACAAGAAGCCAGGTGACGACCGCACGACCAGGCAGTAAAAACCTATACTTCGTTTCAGCTTGGGTCCAGACGCAGCCGATGCTACAAGCACGAGCGTGTGGCCCTGAACAGTGCCTGTACTGCACGAGCGCGCGTGCTTGGCGAGACGCTGGAAGCCCGGAGCTCGCGCTTGTAGCATCGGCGCGGACCCAAGCTGAAACAAAGTATAACTGTGGCGCTTTTTTAAATTTTGGGCCAAATTACTTATACCCTGACACCGTATTCGGGTAGTAACACCTTGGCTATTTTGGAACTTTCGGTATTCTAAATGGCCATACAAAAAAAAAGACAACAAGTTTTTGTTTAATTGGTGGTTTCAAGTAGAACCTTAGTAAGCGTCATCGAAAAGCCTATAAATCGGTGAGTTTTAGAAAGACTTGAAGCACGAAGGAAAGCGCGGGGGTACGCTAAATGACGCACTCGAACCTATAGCCTACCAGTGCGCTTCCGGCGTGCTTCAAGTCGTCCCACAATTTACTGATTTAGGAGTTTTTGATGACGCTTTGCAAGTTTCTACCTGAAACTATACACTTCTTACCACTAAATAGAATCAGTGAATTTGAGGTCATTATTTTCCTAATTAGTGCGTTTTGTTTTCGCAATCCCTGACGTCCGCCGTGGCGGGCAGGTTGTTCCTGGAAGGTGTTTTTTTTTTTCTTAACCACCCTATTTGTAGGTGATTCTTGAAAGTATTTGCAGAAAGCTGCTTCTCGTCAAAGTCGCCTAAGTATCAGATTTGACTCAAATAAGAGTATTTTTAGCTCGTCACATGGTTATTCCTTTATTGATAGTCACCAATATGTTACAGATGCAAACTATGATATCGTAACTTGAAGGACGCATATAAAATTCATCGTGTCTCATCGCTTTAACACTGCTTTTGTTTAGTATTTTTGTTGAATGTACTACGAATGAAATGTCTATCTAGGAGAGCTGTAAATGTAGTGCTGTAGGTGATTTTCTCAATACAATCATTGCTTAAGGGCGCTTTTATTTTTCATTGTATAACGTTCTGCTTTGGCCCCACGGCTGGCAGTATGTAAAAATAACTAAATACCTAAATAAGAATATAGATAATAGAAAGCTTTTTTTTAAGTTCATTTTTTGTTTGTTTTTTAATTAAGGAGGACCGCTTTTGTGATGAGTGCAGATCTATCTACTGTGTGAAATTAACCAGAGTGGGGGAAGTATCGAGTTATGCCGAAAATGTAAGTCTTCCTGCGAGGAGTTTGCGAAGCAGTTGATGATTGCGAACAGGTGCACAGCTTCCAAATCAAACCAGACTCGGAAGAGGTATGCGGTGAACCACTGGCGATCTATCTCCCGGGTGGTTTTGACGCTGAGTAGCCTCAAAACCAATAATATGAGTACGTACTATAGTTTCTAGAATTCTAAATTGACAACGAGATACTTCAAGCGAAATAGTGACGGACAGCTTGATCGGCGTTCTATTCAATGAGATTGCAAGGGCATTAGATATTTTTCTTATTTAATATTTAGAAAGAGGGTAGAAGTACCTCTATAGCTCGCTTCACCATACGTCAGAGCGAACTCAAAGGCTAGAAGACAAAGGTATGCGAAGACGCTGAAAGTGCATAGGCCCTAGCGCCTTCACTGAGCTTGATTCGTTTAGCCCGCTTATGACAACCTTATGCATCTTGGTAAAATTAGCGCAAAGCCAAGATGTATAGCCAACTAGCCCACCATATGATTTTAAAACACCCTTATGCACTCTAAGAGAAACGGTCTGTGTGTTCACTATCCCGCCAAGCACGGCGCAGTCAATCCCGAAGAAAAACAGAAGAATCCCTGCAAATGAGAAACCTCAGAATACGATTAGATATAGAAATTACCTTGTGCTCAGGGAAAATGCGTAAGTAAAACGTCATGCGCGTTGTCCCTGCTGCAGTTAGCATTCATGGTCTAATCGAATTCTGAGCTTTGTGATTCGTCGGAATCGTGGCATTGTTCACCCCGATGTAGCTGTCTCCTTGTTCTGCAGAAAAGCGGACTCTCAGACGTTTTTTAGAGTGTGGAGAGGCGGTGGTTACGCCATGACGCTGCGCTGTACAGCGCAGCGTCAGAGGAGACAAAGTAACGTAAGAGGAGACAAAGTCTAGCACTGAGCCTCATCAGCTCCTCCAGACCAAATAACAATTTAACGCCGCGGAAATCAAATCACTGCGATTAGCAGAGTAGTTGCTGCAAGAAAACGGCTCCAAATGTGGATCCGGACATTTTATCGAACGCCATTTCATCAAACGCCGTTTCATCAATCGCCGTTTCATAGAAGCCCTTTCATTGAACGACGTTTCATCGAAGGTCATTTCATCGAGCACATTGCATCGAATGCCGTTTCATTGAAGCCGTTTTATCGAACATCGCTAGTTGAGCTGTACAGATTTTTTATATGGGAAAAATATTTATTTTGACATCCGAAAGGTTATTAGTTTTATAATCATCATTATCATTTATAAACTTCTTTTTCCTACAAGGTGTGGAACTCAAATTTAGAAACATAATTTTCTCCGCTACTTCTTCAATTTTATTTTATGCATAGTAACCGACCGCCTAAGAATTGCTAGAACTTTAAATAAAAAACCACAAACAGATCCAAGTGTATATAGTTTGAAACTTTCATCATTTTTTGTTCATCGACAACTCCTAGTTTATGGGTATGTTCAGTGATATTTCAAGTATTAATATGCAGCTAACGGAACACAGCCAGAATAATTGATATTTGATCAAAAAGACGACAATTTACAGCAATGAGGCTGGGTGTTCATATTTAGCGGGAATGCTGTGAGGTTGAAGGCAACATGCGATAGCCTGTGCAGCACACAATAACTCATTATACAACCAAGATAGTTATAATCTATTGCGTCGTGTTCGTATCACGCCAATTTCTGTAATTGTTTACAGGGGCTCAGAAGCAATATTGGGCTGGATTTTTTTTCTTTATACGAGCTCGCTGGCACTACTGCGAGCCAAGTATTCTCGCACGCAAAGCCACTGAACAAGACTCTTTCTAAAATAAATTGTTAAACACATTTTTTTTCGGTTTCTGCTTTGCAAATGTTTTGACGACATGTTAAGGCCACGGTCCCACTGAATGTGGCAGTTTAGGTACTTTTTGGCAGGTCATTACTCATCTCCTTTTAAATACTGTTTTGTGGGATTGATGTCATTCGAAAGGCAATGCAATCCTCTTTCATTTGATATTATATATGTATTGGTTTATACTGTTCATGCGCATTTGTAGCGTTGCGAATATGATGGCGCGGACCCTCACTTGCTCCGCTGGTTCATATTTTATGAACGATCCATTAAAGATAACACGGTTCTAATAGAGCAGTTTTGTTAAGATGATGTCGGAGCAGAATGTAACGGTATACTTTTTTGGTATTTGCACTACTTTGTTTTTATCATCTCTCCAAATATTGCCCTAAAATTGACATTTTTCAGCACAAATATGTTTTTAATGACAAGCGCTAGCGCAATGAAATTAGCTACAGATGTAGTGCTTATAATTGGTAATATGCAAAAAAAATTTAATGTTGTGTAAAATTTTTTTGTTTAGATATTCTATATCAAACGTAGCACTTTTTTGTGCTTCGAGTCACGGTACTTCAAATGCCGCTGAGGAAATAATTAAACTATGATGAAATCTTTTATAACATTTAGAACTACAATAGTTGCCCAAGAGGTGGACGATGGCTTTTTTTCATTTTCAAAGTCATAACGCTCCAGGACCCCTTCAAACTTACCTGTTTTGACGCATTTCTTTTATGGACATGAAACAGATTTATTGGCATCTAATAATATTTATTGTATGGAATAGATAAACATTGCGATGTATTAGACTTTCACAATGATCTTGCTTTGGTTTCTTGATAGGTGTAGAGCTTAGTTAATTTTAAAAACAATTAAAAACTGTTTGGTTGCTTTATTGCGCTACCTGCCGGATGGCAGACAAACTGCTGATTTTTAAAGTTCAAGAAATTTTCGAGGGCGGCGTTGGCGTTTGTATCATCATCAGTGTCCGTGTCTTTTTGCTTTCACATTTAGAAAATATATTGGAAGATTTACTATCGACAAATAAATGGTTTAAGTACTGGGTCAGGTTAATAAATCTAAGATAAATAATTACACAAGCGTAGTGTGATATATTGTGTTCATTATTCGATATGATTGAAATCAATAAACAATAAAGACGAAAAGGAAAAGAATACACCCGAGTTCACTTCATGCCTAGAGCCACTAAGTGAGCTGCGCTTGGAGTATCGGCACTCCGTTCCCCAGCATTGTTGTGGGAGCCGCCATTTCGGGTCTAGTGCAGAGCAAACGCAACTGCCGATCGTCGTGATTCAAAAGTGCGACTTCCTCAGCATTTTATCCGGTGTTAGGAAGCTGATGCAATATTGCTTTGCTCTGTCGCGGACTGTTTAAACATTTGTGGAGGACAGAAAAGAGTTTCCTGTGATTTTAGATAAAGCTTCAGATCACTGGCAACCATGATTTTACGCCACGATATGGCCAAGTGTCGTTACTCTGAAGCGTAGCTTATTTAATGACACTATTCATGCCCTTGTTCAAGGAGCTTGTAATACCTGAAGGGGCCATGACGTAAGCCCCGTGGGTTCCACAAGCCACTACCTTTTGACACCTGCCTCTTCCTCATTGTTCCCGCTAGTGGCACTAGTGCCCGCGAACCTCCTTTCCCGTGACTGAAACTGAAACTAAATATGAATAATACACCATTATTATAGCTTACTTAGTTATAACCAACTACACATAATGAGAGAAGGAAGCGGTCGGGTAGGAGAAACGCGGGTTTTATGTGCGACCGTTCTAACCGTCTCAGAAGAGAGAACACGCGAGCTTGCGCTGATTTCAAAAAGACGATCCAAAGAAAAGAGGCGGCACGCTGTGTTTTTTGTGATTGTGCGTCTAATTTATATACAGGTATATTTGAAGATTGACGATGGACGTCGATCGTCTCGAGGTAATGTAACGTAGTAACATTATATAAAAATAAACATAATGAAGGACTGAACGACTCAATTTTTAATTCATGTATTGTAATATGGCGGTAGCCTATTGTACTTATTGTTGATGAAGAGCAATATGAGGTGACGAGGTAATGATTAAATGATGAAGCTCTATAAGGACGACGACATTAGTGGGTATCGAACCACAACGTACAGTGCCAGACTTGTTTCAAGTATCGTGTACCCAAAGACCTTTCTTCACCCGCAACAGAATATGGTCGAATCAATGAGGATGCTGCTTTACAACTGTACGTGGAACAGGAAAACTGCACTGTACAGAAGTGCGGCTTATTCGTTAATATGAGGGACGGATTTCTAGCAGCATTCCCTGATTGACTACTTGGAACAAATGGCCTCGTTGACGTAAAGTGTCCCCGTTCCAAAAGATTCTTGAAGCCTACTGAAACCGCAAAGGAGTATGAGGCGAAAAATAAGAAAAAGGAGCCTGGTGTGAAAGGTCCAAATCAATACCATAGCTTCTACTACCAAATACAAGGGCAGTTACACAATACAAAAAGAGAGTTTTGTGATTTCGTTATATTTACACTCAAGGGCATTGATATCCAACGTATTCAGAGGGAAGACACCTTCTGGTCAACCAACATAGAGCCTTTTCTACTCAAGTTTTACATGGAAGCAGGGTGTCGAACCGAAATGTTTTTCGTTCCGGTTTTCGTTCCGGTTCAGGGAAAACGGTTCAGCTCCGGTTCAACTCCGAGTGAAAAAATAAAGGTTCAAACCGGTTCGAACCGGTTCGTACTCATATGCTACAAAAACAATTGACGACAGCAAAAGATAAACTATGCATATTTTATAAAAGTGTTACATATAAAAAGCAAAGGCTCAGATTACTGTGTGGAACGAACGAGCTAGTGCTGGGGCACCTCGGGACGTGGGTGAAAGCGCAGTTCAATGAAAAGCAGCTGACCGAAGAAGCAGGACGTTGTCAAGCATATCCGAGGAACGACAGCACCTCTGAGACGATAAAGTGAACTTCAGTGCAGAAAGACTCGCAGCACGCTGACCTGCGTCGCAGGCACTCCCAGGGCTACTTGCGCCCATGCGTAGAGTTCTGGATGGCGCTCCCTTTTCTCCTCTCAAAACGCAACACGTTAGCGTCCCTTGAAAGCCGCGGCTCCTTGTCTAGCAATGCTTAGTTTCAGCTTCCGTCCGAGCGAGCCAAAGGTACGCGTGGCCGGAGCCAGTCACACGCCGGCAATAGGTCACGCGGTTTTGCCTGCATTTTTGTACCGTACGCATTACAAGTAATCAAATTACTTGTAATCGATTACTTTTGGAGTAATTTTGTAATCAGTTGATTACTTTTATTAGGCAGTAATCACAAGAGTAATCTGATTACTTTTTGAAGTAATAAAATTACTTGTAACCGTTACAATTTTTCCACAGGACCCCCCCCCCCCCCCGGCACACGCCTTTTTTTTATGAAATGACAAAAATAAAATTGGCTTTTTTTTTTCGAACGGAAAAAAGATTTTTGCGGAGCTGTAGGAAACGAGGTCAATCTCTTTCTATGTACAGTTTCTGTGGAATCTCCGTTCTTTTTTTTTCTTTTTTTCGAGCTGGGACTGGGAGTGGGAAGTTCCAGGGAAACCACAGTGCATGACAAAGGCCATTCAGGGCGAACTTTGAGGAAGCAGAATGTAGCTTTGTGAGTCCTTCGTTCAAACTAGCCCCCTCACGCACACACACACAGAAATAAAAATAAAAAATCCTGCTTAGGGTACCTACTCGCAGCCCGTAGGAGAACCAGAACCGAAGAATGCCTAAAGCGGATGCAAAAAAAAAACAAAGGCCTTTGAAATATTTCCCCATTTCCCCTACGTGGTCTTTGTGACAAGCAATGTTTCGAGTTGAGAAGTGGTCGGGGCGATCTCTTCCGCTAATGGATACTACACATGACCCGTTTCAAATCCTGGAGCTGCTGCTCTTTTGTATAACATGCGAGCTCATCCACATGTGCATAATAAAATGAGCGACGCAAACTTTGAGCGACAACCCTTGCTCAAGCTTAACAAGATCTAGAACCCCCTCCGCTTCCCCCCCACCCACACACACACACTGGCGAACGCACAAATCATTAAACGTCTTCAAACGAATTCTATGCTTGTGTCCGCATTGTGAAGGTGCAACGACCACAAAGAGGGAGCCAGTTTTTCTTCTTCAATACTTGTGCAAATGTGAAATATAGGTTGGAAGTAGTTCATTGTTATGAGCGCTAAAGATGTGTCTTCACACAATAAAGTAATCGGAAAAGTAACGATTACTTCTTTAAGTAATGTCCAATTACTTTTGCCGTCGAGTAATCAAGTAATCTAATCGAATACTTTTTAGCCAAGAGTAATAGTAATTGTAATCGATTACTTTTTTTGAGTAACGTGTACAAGACTGCATGCTTTACGTTGCTGTTTTCTGTGAAGCTATAACTGTAGGTTGAATCCGCCTCCCTTTCCCGGGGCTAGACTTTAATTTCAGGACTGATTATTATATCCGCTGAGTTATTTTGAAAGCAGATTAGATGCTGCCACAGTATGGCAACTAGTGCAGGTTCTAAAATATCCATCGGCCTTTGTATCGCTTTCTTATCCGATCAGTTGTACAATGAAATCAAGGCGTTTAAAGTAAATTGCACACAACTCTACAAAATTAAAGACAAGAAACACCAAACAAAGCTTGGACTGAACGCCAAAAGAATAAATAAACAAGGACAAAGAGAGGTATAGACAACACTAGGGGTGTTGTCTATACCTCTCTTTGTCCTTTTTTGCGTTTATTCCTAGATGAAAAACCAACTAGCCCAACTCACCGTTTTGCCACCAAACAGGCTCATTAAATGCTCACTTTTGCTGACGTACGAATCGGGTATGTTTTAGTGTTAAATTTTCTTTAATGAGCCATTTCCGGTCCCCAAGAAAAGTTTGGGACGAATGTGGGCATTTGTTAAAGAAATACATAAGACCAGAAATCCCGAAGAATTTATAGTTACTGTGCTCATTTCGTTTGAGTTCTCGAGACGAACTTTATAAATTATGAAGACGACCGCTATGTGAAAACCTGATAATGGAACGTTACAGAGCTTTCCGCTACCTAATTTTTTCGCTTTCTGACTTCCCACATGAACGAAGCACCGGAAAAATTATTGATCAGTTTTGCCCAGGAAAGAAAAAAATAATTATTTCGGTTCGGCTCAACTCCGGTTTGCGCAAAAAATAATATTTTTTCTTTCATTTTTTGGTTTACTTTTTATGTTAGTGTGTTTTTCGCCACGCACTTTTCACGCAAACTGACTTCGTGTATGAACCGAAAACCGCATGGAAAACATATCGGTTCCGCTCCGGAGCGAGAAAAATTATTTCGTTCCGGGTCAACTCCGGTTCGCTCGAAAATAACGGTTTTTTCCGGTTTTCGGTTCACGGTTCGGGCCCGGTTCAATCACCCTGCATGGAAGGCCCTGACTTCCGCTGAAATTCCTCACGTATAGACGAGTTGTCCGACCGAATGAACTGTCATTACTTCGGATTCTGGGAATCTCTCGATCTTCGTTCATAGGCCATAGTGTCTGTGAGATCGAGGGGTGTGGCTCTTCGTCCTCCGAACATTGCTTCGGCGGGTGTTCTCACCGCGTAAGATGAGACCGTCGCGCGCTGCTGGAACAAGAACCTGGCGATTCTTCACTGAACTGCTTCTTCCCGTAAGCTTCAAAGAAAGCTTTCTTTCGTTTCGCACACCATCTGTTCTGCTTGCCCGTTCGTTGCAGGATGGTATGGTGCACTAATGTAATACCAGATGCCGTTTTTTTCTAACTTGTTTATTATATTTGAAGCAAGATTTGGCGCATTGTCAGAGAAATTTAATTTCGGTAGGGCAACAGTAAGGGAAAAGAAAGCGTAGAACGTCAATGACGCGTTTGGACGTCGTGGCAGGCATCGTGTAGGCTTCCAACCACTTAGAGTACGCATCGACCATGACTCCGCAGATGCGGATACGTTTCGCCACCCACCGACTGAATAGTGGATCGTTTTCAGTTACTGTTCGTGATGGCGCTGGACTCGAGGAAGGCTTTGAGTCTTTCCACAAAGTTAGCTCAGGTGCCAGCACTTTTGTCGAAAGCGGTAAGTGTTCGAAACGTCGACAACGTCAGTAGCCACGTGCTGTGCTTGACACTGGACGCTTACCATTCGCTGAGAAGGAACTTGCTTTTACTAGGATCATGTGACGGGCTAGTTGGTTATACATTACAAACTTGCTTGTTCGTCTGCCACAGTCGTCCGATATCAGGTCATCACCGCAACTGCAACTCTCGACAAAACAGGTCTTTATTGTCCATGTCCATAGTTAGCAATCACGTGAACTTATAAATTCCCGAACGCTCATAACTTGCCGTCGCTAAACGCCGTTCATTCATAGCGTCTTCATTGCAAATAAACGTCTTCCTATTTATTCTGATGGTTTTCATCATATTCCTCCCAAGCTGTACTTACAACATTATGTGTGTAGGTACTTCCGAAAATATTGCAACGGCGTTTGTTTCCTGGGAATTATAATGTAACAACCTTTACAACATCTTCCGGATCCCGCGAAACGCAATATTTCCGTGACGTCACTTTTCAGTCGTCATTATAGTGATGTGGTAAGTACCGTAAATCGCGAAGCAGTTTGCTTGACGTCCGCTGCCCTGGGGTCTTGGAAGGTTGGGTCTACTGAGGCGTGCATTCCTGCAGAAAAGTTTTCATCGATAGAATATTGACACGTCAATCAACAATTGATTCCTTCTTGGTAGGAATTTATTGCGAAAGCCCGTGACAACCGCCGAACCGCATCTCTCCTACATCAGAGAACAATTTATACCCAGCCTGGCATTCTCGCATACATGCGTTTGCTGAGTACGCTATTGAGCCAGCGGAATCGGTGGCGGTGGGCTAAAGCGCACACCCAGCTCGACGCGCGTGGAGCGAAAGCTCGCGCTGCAGAACTCGGGATCTGGGGATTGAGCCCCACCCTGCCCGTTTTGATCTGGATGAGCATCGTACCGGCGTGCGGTCGTGTATCACTACTGCGTGGTGCACACGTTAAAGACCCGGGCTAGTGGTCGTACCGCACTGGCTAAATTGCTCATCTACAGCGAGTGACTCGTCGCAACTTTAAATAGCTGACCAACTACACGCTGTATAAATATCCCCACAACCCATTGAGCCAGCTGAGCACAGCCGCAGCGGCGCGAGCAAGGCCACGAGGGGAACGTGATGGTGCTCGAGCCATCCCACCGTGAACCAATGTTTCGGCCCACCCCACGGGTGCGTGTCGCCATCTATTGGTTGAACTAACGCCTTGTTCAAGATTGCTGTCGTGGGACCGCAGCCTTAAGATGGCAGCCTGCATCTTGCTCCTGCTTTAGTTTTGTTTCCTTTTTTCATATGTGTGTGTAAGGGGGGGGGGGGGGGGGGGCTCTCAGTTTGTTCTGATGGCGTCACAACCCACGTGTTCGCGCTTCCGGTGACGTAAGCTGAGCGGCGCAAGCGCAGAACAGGGGATCAACGTCACGGACACTCTTCGCTGGCTTAGTTTCGGTTTGAAACGGTGCACAAGCAAGTTATTTCTTGTCCTGTAGCGCCCATGTATGATTCAATCCCATTAATATTTTACGTCACAGTTTGTCTATAATGAGGTCGAGCTTTAAGTACTCAATTACAATACGCACCCCACCCCTTTCCCCAGAAATACAAATTATAAAAAGGTGATTCAATCTTTTTCAGCCATGAGTATCGTACTACAGGATTACGCGCTCATTTAAATCCAAATGGTGCACAATTCAATCCAAGTGCCATTCCATTTATTTCGAGCGCCATTCAATTTAACCCTAACGCTAGCTGCAATTTAATCCCGGTGTCGAGGCAATTCAGTCCATAAGATATATACATGCCCGCTTTTGTCTTCAGTGGTTGTCTTTCGCTTACCCTTTTGATAAAACCGAGAAATTATTTATGCAATTAGATTTAGTTGGTTACTACTGATTTATTGATCACTATTTTTATCATTTGGAGTTACTAGTCGCTAACAATTGACATGTGGATTGCACTTTTGGTAACCTCGAGTTGTTAGTGGTGCTCTCGAACTTAGCTGAATTGGCGTTTGGTTAACTCTTTCACATTACTTCGATATATTATTAATACAGTTCAAATGATAGGAGTAGAATTGCAATATGTGATTACTCTTTTTATTACTTCTCGGTATAATTGAGACCGTTGAGTTGAAATC
This sequence comes from Ixodes ricinus, assembly GCA_037355805.1. Lineage (NCBI taxonomy): Eukaryota > Metazoa > Arthropoda > Arachnida > Ixodida > Ixodidae > Ixodes > Ixodes ricinus. The sequence goes on along the minus strand of JAZHYW010037779.1, from coordinate 32,577 downwards.
GCGTCAACTACGAATTACTTGAAACATTAATAACACAACCTACATAATAAAAGTTCAACACTTTTATTACTCTCTCGAGTACTTCGAGGAATTATTGACACAGATATAACTTGGTAAAGCTCATTTGACATTTTGATAACTTTTTGATTAAATAGCTATTATTGACACAAACATCTTTATAGAAGTAAACATTTCGTTAACCAGTCAATCACTTTGAGTTAATAGTGACAAACGCGACTTCAAATAAGTTCAATAAGAGTTTGATTACTCCTTTGATAAATCCGTGTTACTGTACACCCAACTGACTTTAAATTAACTCAATTAACCTAGTGGTCACTTTTATCTTTCCCCGATATATTAGTCACATAACTGAGGTAATATCAGCTCTTGTTGACATCTTGAATACTTTGAGTGACTAGTGACCTATTTGACTTGATATCGGTCTAAATGAAATAATCCTCACTCTAAATTAATTACTTTGAGCTTTTATACCACCAAGTGATTTATTCTGAGCTCAGCTTCCTATTTTGACCACTCTTTTGATTTCTTCCGTTTACTATCGACCCAGTGCAGTTTGATTTGGCCTAATTGACATCCTGATTACTCTTGATATTACTTCGGACAAATTATAGAACAACTGATTTATTCCGAGCACTGAGTAACATTCCGGTTACACTTTTGATTACTTCGACTTATTATTTAGCCAATGGAATTATTTTCGCCCTAAATAAAATTTTCATGGCTTGATTACTTTGAGCTAATATTAAACCAATTGATTTGTTGTAAGCTTAATTGATGTTGTGGATAGTTCTTTGGTTACTTCTGAGTTAATATTTACTCAATAGACTTTATGTCAGCTAATTGATGTTGTTGTGCCTCTCTTGACCACTTCGAGTTATTATGCAACCAGTTCACTACTATATTAGCTCAACTAACAATATCATTACCTTTCTGACTACTAGGGTTACTTTTGACCCGTAGATTTTAATATGGCCTAATTGACCTTATGATGACTGTTTTGTTTACGTTAAGGTAATATTTTAACAAAATATTGATTATGAGCTCAATTGGCATGATATCACTTTTTTGTTAGTTTGAGTTACTATAGACACCACGAACTTCAGTTCGGCCAAATCGACATTTCGGGGATTCTTTTGATTACTTCAAGTTAGTAAACAACCAGTACATCTATTACGAGCTCAATTCACATTATTGTTACTCTTGATTACTGGTAGTGACTTTTGACCGAGTCGATATTAATACGGCCTAATTGACACTTTGTTGACAGTTTTGATTACTTTTCACTAATATTCAGCCGATAAATTATTATGATACCAGTAGAGATGATAATTATTGTTTGATTACTTCAAGTTACTTTTCACTCAATCAACTTTAATTATTCATACATGACATTTTGATTCCTCTTTTGATTACCTTGAGCTAACATTGAACCAACTGATATATTATAAGGCTAGTTGACTTAATGATTACTATTTTGATTACTTTAAGTTATTAAATACCGGGATGACTTTAATTCTATGTCAAAGCCTATGTTAAAAGGTACAATTCGTGTGCAGATGCGAAATGAATGCTGTTCATATGTGAAAGTATTGAGCGTGGAAAAGATTAAACCAGAGATAACATAATTTTTACCAATTTTGAATTTCACGTAAACCAGCGCCAACTGGGTGTGTAAGGGCGCAATTTAGTAATAAATAAGGTACGGGCGCAAAATTTAGTCCCAGTAACCTCAATGCAAGGGTCGCAAAAGTTGCTCCCCTCTCCGTTAGTCTTCCAGGGGACTAATGGTTGTGGCAGCGCATTTGATTCCCGGAGGACTAAGTCGCGCACTTTTTTTTCTTAGAGTGTATAAGGTGGGGTGAAACTCACTATTGCTGAGTAATAAGACATTTGTTTCTAATGTCAGAAAGTGTTTCTAAAGTATATTTCATCGTTCTCGACGTGGGCGTCGACGGACTATAAAGCCGCTGCTTACGCTCCTGTCGAGTTCAGTACTACTGTTGACACGTTGTAACGACACTAGAGCGCGCTATAGACTCGTCTATTTTACCCGCATGCCGCTTCCAGAGATCTGCTTCGAAATGTGGGTGCTAGACAGAGGCAACGACGTAGCTCATCACGGCACGAAAGCTCACTGCGCCTCGATCTGGCCGACTGCGCCTCGCCGGTGAAATGTGAGCGTGGGAATTTTGAACACTGTTTACTTGCTGATGTTGCGAGAGGCTGCTTTGTCTTTGAGATTATTTTGCCTTACAAACGCCTGCGGAGCCATTCAAGTGCAATGCACACCTCCCGCTCAACATCGCAATCTTTTTAGAGCCTGATAGGCCAAGAAAGCCGTAGAATGTGCTGCGGTTCATTCTAAATTGAAGCAGAGTAACCGCGAAGTAGATTAAACGGTGCGACGAGGCGTGTTGATGAAAAACGAGCAACCGAAAAAGGACTATTGAAGTTTTTTCGCTCATTCCTGCTTGAAGGCTTCACTGATGATGTTTCCAGCATGTAAAACGAAACGTTTCATCATATTGTTTACCTTGTTATGTAAAGTCGGCGCAGCGTTTTTTTTTTTTTTTTTGATCGTGATTCCCGGTTTTTGGAATATTTTTGCACAAAAAAAATTGCTCGCGGGACTTTCCAGTTTAACCCTGTTGAAAAAAAAACAGCAAGAAAATCAAGCTGGTCAAGCTGGTCCGAGCTGGTTCGAGCTGGTGTAGGTGGTCATCAAGCTGGTTCCAGCTGGTCAAGCTAGTTCATGATGGTTCGAGCTAGCACTGCAGCTGGGCAAGCTGGTACTTCAGCTGCTTCGAGTTGGTGCTGAAGTTGGCCCAAGCTGGTTAGAGCGGTTTCAAGCTGGTCTTGCTGGGAGCGCACGTCGAGGTCGGCTTGGGCTGGGACGAAGTCACGTCCTGTTTTTTCTCCTTTCGTTTCTGGTAGACGCCCGGGCGCTATAGGCGCGCTGTGAGCTTCCTTTGTGTGCGAGAAAAGAGAGAGGAGTGGTGGGAACGGAGAATTTGAGACACGTTTGGCTAGCTTAAGCAGATCTTCGAAGGGACGGCTGTGTGCGCGTTGTTTGGAGACTACTTGAACGGCGATGCAAGCGAAGCGGGTTTTGAGGAGACAGCGAGCGGAAGTCCGTTCAGCGCGGGAAGAAGTCGGACGTCCCGACTGAGGCGTCGTTTCACGTCTTCGAACGTGTGTGTGCTGGTGAATGACGGTGGTGTTGAGGAGTATCACCAATGCCATCCAAGCCACACGGATTTCCTCGCCTCTGACGACTACGCAAAAGGCCGCTTCTCCCCCTCTACTGGCGGGATCCAGGTTCGGTTCTCTCATCCGCGTAGTATTTTTTATTGCTATTGCCCGTTTTTGGCGTGTGTCTAGTATTTTTCGTGCTCAGAGATAAGCAATCTAGTTTTAATAGCCTTGTTTGTTTTGCACCGAGAACCTCTGTCTGTGCGTCGGTAAGTACTGTCAGCGCAGAGGATGTTTAGCATATGAGATCATGTGAGGAGGCCGCGAGTACGAAAATAATAAATTAGATATCGAGCTGGCTTTTCTGAAAAGTTTGGCTTGTATTCTGTGTATAAAATTAAACTGGTTATACTGGTGGGGAAGTCCACCAGCTTAACCAGCATGACAAGTTCACCCAGCATGACCAAGCATTTTCCCAGTACTCACCCACCATACACCCAGCACCCTAAGCTCGGCGGAAAACACGGAGGGCGCGCTGGAGGCAGGGCGTTCGAAAGACACCCCTGTCGCTGTCACTCTGTCAATGACCTTAGTGCTCTTTTTCCCTTCGAATAAAAACTCTTTATTCAAACCTACCAGCCACGTGGGAAGTGAATATGTGGAGCACTTATGGAAAAATTGCTGATGTCGTATTGGCGCTAAGACTGTCGCCCAGCGACTGAGCGATATTGTTAGCACGAAGATGACAACGGTCCTGTTTTCGTATTTCATTCTCAGAGAACAACGACGGGAACCACATTTTCCCACTCCGGCTAATGTTCCAAATGACCATATCGCACGACAGTGGTAGTTAAAACAATAGCCTTTCAAATAAGTAAAAAAAAAAACGGTGATCGTTTTGTTGCGTTAATTGACGCATTCACACTGGAAACGGATCCGCGTTCGCAAAGTGGTTTCGAACGTGGTTGTATAAAGATCCAGTACAATTTCACGGGCATTTGATGATGTCAAATGCGCCTGAAATTGTACTGGAGCTTTACACAACGGCGTTCGCAACCGCTTCGCGAACGCCAATCCGCTTCCAGTGTGAATGCGCCATAACTGTGTTCGCTCGATGCACGTACTCAAACGCCGCCAAGCACTCGCTCATGGTGCTTCTCTCGCTGCCTGCCGTCATGCGAAAATTTCGTCAACGCGATAAACTGAAAATAAACACTTCTGGCGAGACACTTGCTGGCCGTGTTTATGTCTCCGGCGGCCAAGCAGAAAGCAGTTAGGTTTCAACCGTCGTCCGATCGAAGTTCACTTTTTGGTGCTGCTTGGGTAAGCCCTTGACCAAACGCGCAGATCATTTTTAATACAGAATGTATTTTATTAGCCGTTTTTTATGAAAAAAGTGTTGCGTTCAACGCCACTCTGGACCGGCATACAGGCCAAGGTCATAAAACAATAGAGCCCCGGGCAATATTTTTTATAGAACCTAGACGCCAGACGCTACGTCAATACATAAGGTCAACGCGACCTGACGTGTCGTCACAACTCCACGTGCCATCACGACGACGCCTTGACGTCAAGGTGGTCGTCGACGCTGACAACGCGAGTTACACGACATCCCGAGTGCGTTATAACGTCATATCGCATTGACAACGACGTCGATGTCAACGTTTACGTTGACGACGACAACATCACGCGACGTCAAGACGACGGCATCCATGTCGTCGACGCGACTTCATAAAGACGCTTGGCGTCACGTCGTCGACAACTTTGTCGACATGACGCAACTCGATGTCACGACAACGTCGCGACAACTTCACAACGTCGACGTCATCGTTGGTGACGACGGCGGAACACGACTGAATACTTCGTTGTGACGGCGCGTAGATGTCGATATTGACAAAGGCGACCACTTCACACGACGTACAAGGCCTCGTCGTTACGTCGTTGTGACGTCGTGTTGACGTCGACGATGACGACGAAGTCACGCGCCGTCAGGACGACGTTAACGCAACGTCATAGCAATGTTTGACCTTGTGTGGAGTGTCGACAACCACGTTGACGTCGTCTTCGACGCGGTGCGACGTTACGACCGCATTACAACGGTAACTTGATGGCGCGTAACGGGGTCGTCGTCGACGCGACGCGACATCACGACGGCCTTATGACAGAATCTTGGCGTTGCATAACGTCGTCGTCGGCGACGACGTCGTTACGTCATCGTAACGTCACGTCGTCCTGACGTTGTGTTTTGAAGTGATCTCTGACGTCAAGACCATAAAAAATATAGCCCCTAAGGGGCAATACTGTCCATATAACCTTGATTTGTGTATCGATCGAGCGTTACGATTGAGGATAACGGTCGAGCGTGGAGGTGGAAGAAAAATCATTTTTTTATAAAAATCGGTTGATCAAGCACATTCTGTGTTGAAACGAATTCATTGAATCCGTTGTTCAGTTCGCTAATTCTAAATTGCAATCTTTGCATACAAAGGACTAGTGTACCAAATATGTACTCTGAGCAGTGAAAACTTATTCTCCACAGTAATGTGAGGTTTTCAGGATGGCAGATATTAAATTCCTCGCCTCGACATTTATGCCAAGAAGGGGTGAAATCCTCTCCCACCGTCGCCAACCCTAGCAAGTTGCTACACCGAAAATCCAGGCGAACCAAGCCCCTTCGATCGCAGCGCCACCACATCAACTTTTCACATTCTGAGCTTCAACTGAAAGTATCAAAGGATCCTGTAGCTCGCCCAACTAAATCATTTCTGGTTCACTGTAATCTGAATAAGCATCGTAACATCATACCGGCATGCGGTCGCGTATTACTACTGCGCAATGCAAGTTATGTAGCTCAGGCTAGACGCCATACTGCACTGGCTAAAATCCTCATCTACAGCTTAACGCAGAGTCGCCATACCTAAAAGGCATACCGACCTTTGACTATTTAAACACAAACGTTGATTTTGTTTCTTGTTTGTAACATCTAATATGTTTTATGGGACTTTTTTATGAGAAATATCATTATGAACAAGCCCAATGAAAGAGCGACATGCTAAAAATGTTATACAAAGGAAAAAGAAAGAAAACGCTTAATGGGGCTTGAACCTTGGTTGGTGGGTGCGGTGGCAGTCGGACACTACAGCCACCGAGCTGCGTAGCACAGTACCTCTGTTAGCATCGCACTCTCGGCAAAACGTGCTGGCAAGAGCGGTGTGGCTTCATATTTTGTGGTGGTTCGTCCGGGACACAATGTGCGGTTCCTGATCTTTGTCAACATGATCGATGTTGGGTAAGTTTTACGTTTTCATTTTATTGTACACTTAAAACTTGACTACAATGAACAATCCGAAGACGTATTCAGCAGCCGATCAGCGGGTGGGCAGGCCACAGGTGCCCGCCTCCGATGGAACCGTAAGGAACTCAGCCGGACGTGGGAAGAAACGACCAGGAAACTCCCACTAGACTGAGCCCAGCATCGCTTGGGGACTGGACAGTGGAAACCCTCGAGGGGCTCATCGCTGCACCTCAAAGCTACTCGACTTCGTCGCGACCGCCTACTCACAGGACTCTATCTAATCTTTGATGTTCTTAGTAGACATTATGCAAAAATCTCACAAAGCCACGCGCAGTCCTGTATTCATTCTTGCCACTCTAACATCGTCCGCATGACTCTGACGAGACTGAAAAGTGGGGGGGGGGGGTACCGTTGTTGCTGCCCTGCCCTGGCCCGTTCACCGTCGTCTCCAGTCGCCTCTGTAGTCTGCTAGAACCGGTTGTACCTCGCGTTACCAGCACACCTGTCGTCGCTGCGGTTGCGTGCCGGATGTTTTGGAAAGGCCCATTCTCGCCACTCCACATTTAATCTCCATTCCCCTCTCTCGGTGTCGGTGGACAAGTGATTACAAAATTTGTGTTGTTCCATTAATTTTAGCAATTGGCTCCTCGGGTTTCCGACAATATTTTTGAGTGACGAACCGGTTCGACTGCTCGACAGGAAGAAGAAAACAATATACCTTTTTTAAAAGTACATCAAGCAACATTATGGGTCGCCATTTCTGGCTAGGTGGCGCAAGTTACACGCACGTTATAAAGGGTACAGCCGTTAACATTCATCCATCTTTGGGCATGAAACGACCCAAGAATCCGAATGTCCGCCGAACGATGACAAAGCACTCGCTCTCAATCCCAGCTGAGCCGAGCTCATATCCAATCTCATGGTCAGAGTACGTTCCCAAACAACGGCGGACTCGGACTACTTCCACAAATCCCTCACCGCGACCTGTTGCACTCTGGGAACCTGTGGGCCAGGAGCGGAGGGAGTATGGATTTCGCTCACGAAAGATTCCTACAATACATAACGTGGCATTATGCAGTGATGCGGTGCTTAGAGTTTTTGAATACGTTTATTGGAGCTGCAGCTATCACATGGCACGCAATTTTGAAAGGAACCTACTGTTTCGCAATGCAAGGCACTCCGTCAAGTACCATAGGTCAATAGGACCTGGAGAATTGGTGAAAGCACATCCTGAGGGTGCTATTCTGGTCACAAACGGTCACGTTCGTGTTTCTCGAAAACTCCTCCCCCTACGAACCGCGCGCTCCTATTGGCCACAGCCCGCGCGATAATTCCACGCGGTTTCCATGGGAACGTTCGCGAAACACGAAAGCAACCGTTTGCCGTAACTGTCGCTCTTCGTGTTCGGACAGTGACGACAAAGTGACGTATGACCACGTCCGACCTACGTAGCACATAGCGGAAGTCGCGTAACTAGATTAACTGCGGTATTACTCGACACACCGTAGTCTCTGTTTCACTATGAGTGCGAGCTAGTGCGGGTGTAGGAGCTACAAGAACGTGCTCCGGGCTTTCAACGTCCCTGTCGAGCAGGCGCGCTTGCGCAGTGCAAGCCAACGTTCGTGCAAGCATCGTTCGGGGTGATGTGCTCGTGCTTTTAACTTCTGCTTCTATTGCACGAAGGGGAACAAGCTTTGGGCAGGATTCTAGAGCGTAGAAAATGGCGGCGATGCTTGTTGCGCAACGATCTCTCGACCAACGCGTACAATGACGGGTTTTCCGCGAGCACCCGGTTGCCTTCGCGATGCACGACGACTGTTTCTGACGACGATACCGCTTGTTGATAAGCACCGTGTGATCGCAGTGTGACCAGCATCGCGACGAGAGACGGCGACGATGAGAGATGATGACCGTCGAGCAGCAGCAGACTAATTGAATCGCACTGATATTTTTCGCAGCGGGGAACTACAAGGGCGCGGTTTCCACCTATGATCACATAGCTAATGCCCAGGGGATGGTGATCAGAGCCGTGACGGCCGTCGCGAGTGTCGCTGTCAACCGGCTGGGAAGAGACGGCTGGGTCGACAAAACCCCGGACCGAGGCAGCTGAGGCATGTGCGAAAGAAGGCTTTTGTCGCCACCACGACAAGCACATCGACGTCGTGGGTGCGTTGACTGAACCTAGAATCTAACTGAAACCATCATCATCGGTCTGAAGGAGACCGTCACCGTTCTGAAGGACTCCAACACTTTGACGCAAACACCACTTTTGCCATTAAAGGGGCGATGCAACGATTTTTGTATTTTGCGCAAATACCGCTTAGAACGGATCCCTGACGTTAATGACCTGTGAAATACCCGTTCGTTTTTCACCACACGCAATCGAAGTCGCAGAAAAAAATAAAGAAAAACGAGCAGAGTTCACCCCCTCAACTCGCAGCCAGAACAAGCGGCCACGTGATCTGGAGCCGATTATATGCCGCCAATGTTGATCATAGCCATGCGCTGGGGTTGGCAAGGCACAGGACACGCGCTGAGTTCCAGACATTGTTATGGTTCGGCTGTTGTCGTCATTGCAGCGATTGGACACAGGACACTACCCGAATGCTTCTCGAGCTATCGATTATCACGAGCCCAAATCGAGTGTCCACGCCATGCTCGGGTCCAATCTATGAGCCGCATTCAAATATCGTCACTGGGCGGTACTGCTACCGCCCAGCTACGTCATCAGGTTTTGCGAAGGAGAGATTGAATGAAAACGCTCGGTTTTGTCCTCGAAATTACAGCGCAACAAAGGAGTTTCTTGGTCAGTGGCGTTGCGTGCGAGTATCCTTGAGTCCCACTAGTGCCAGTTAAAGTCACTGGATCCTGGGAAAGTAACGCCAAGCTCCCCGCGTGGTCGCCATCTTGGTCCGTGAAATGAGCAACTTCTCCTTGACCCCCGTTCTTGGTGAGCCGATCTAGATTCGCTGGTGACGGGTAGCTTTATGGAGTCGTTTTTTGTATACCAAGATTTTGCTAACCACACACCGGCGAAACAGGCGTTCACCTTCGTACCACCACCAGATGTTGTGTCGGTGCTTGGAGGCACTGAAGAAATAAGTTTACTGTCTCGAAATACGCTAGAAGAACCAAATACTTGTAAGAGATCCATGGAGATGGCCATGGTTAAAAAGTTGATCGCATACAAAGTACCAAAGACTCTTATATTGGCTAGGAACGCTTCCAATACGATGGGGCTCCATGGTGATCTTGGCGCGACTGGTTTAGAACGACCCCCTGGAAGCTTCGAAGATTTAAATGGACCAAGATGGCGATTACCATGGCAACGTAGACCGATTAGCCAATCGCCTTGCGAGGTTTGGGTCGTCTGTATGTTAGTATCCGTTTGTGTCCGGCTAGCAGGTAGGAAGGCAATGGCGCTACTTTCCCAGGATCCAGTGACTTTAGTGCCAGTAAGCTCGTGTAAAGTGAAAAACATTCCAATTGAATATCGTTGCACCGCCCCTTTAACAACTTGGTGGTAAGTTGACGTTCAAACTTCGGGGTTTCTACCGCTTCGAAGTTAGTGCACGCTTAGTACTTATGTCTTCAGTTTACCATTTGTTGCTGTTTGTAGCTACTGTCAATCACGCAATAAAATCTGGATGGGTTGCTGATGGCATTTTCTTGTATCAATTCGATATTTCACCTTTTCACACCAAGCTTCTGGAATTGCATGTCAGTCATCGGACAGTCATAAGAAACACTTTTCTATGCCCTGCAATGAACTACGAACAGGTGTGTCATAAAATGAATCGTTAGTTGTTTAGACTGCAGGAGTTTAGTCTGACAGAGTATGGTAACATTGTTACCCACTGTAGATGAGAAATTTAGCCAGTGCAATCTTGTGGATGGTTGTCATCTACGTGACCAAGAAAAACAATAAAACTGCAATTGTCCTACATTCAACACACGTGTGTTTAATGTAAAGGTTATGATACCAATTAAACAGATTGTCGTTTCAAATGTGACAGTAACTCATTGAAATTAAAGAGTAGTGTGAGCTTGATTTTTGTAATTTGCCTGTGATGCAGAGCAAATACGCACAGTTGACTTATCACCATCAAGCATAAACGACAAGCGGAAGCAGAGTAGATATGTGAAGGAAAAGCGAGCATATGTACTAAAAAAAGAACTGCTACGTAACGTGAAGAATGTCAGCAACTATCTTGCCATTATGGTACGAGCTCAGTGGCTATGCACATGCTTAGGGCAGCCTGTGAATGTAGGACGCTCCCCTTATGGTATCATCGAGTGGCGAAGCCAGCAGGGGGGAGTGCGGATTATGGGGCTTCGCCCCTCCCACCCCAAATCCGGCGGGCACTAGAATATACACACAAATCCCCCCCCACTACCCGAAGTCATGAACATCCCAGCCACCTCAACCTCCCTCCACCCTCACCTCTTCAAAGTTCCTGGCTACGCCAGTATACTATCAAGAGCACTCAATGGATAGTCAACATTATCAAGATAAGCGAAATTTTCTTTATTTTATGCACCATATAGGCAGTGTTTCTGTCTTTATATGCATGCAGGCAAAGCACACACTGTAGAAAACACTTGTGTGAAGGCTGCGTTCACAATGCGGTCCCCGTCAAACTTTCAAGGCGTTAACGAATTCCACAAATTAAATTTTCAACGAAACGCGTTAGTTTTGCAAAACGCTGGCAAACGTACGTTGCGTTTTACATTATTCACCTTTGTCGTCCGTTGAATCAGCAGTCAGCACTACACAAACCTCAATGAGCTTGTCGTTTGTTTTCTTGCCGTTGGGGCGATCGCTGGCGGTCTTGGCGGCGGCACATATCTTTCTCAGACCGTTGGCTGCTGCCTCCGTGCTCGCGGAAGCGTTGTTCACTTTGTGTCAAGGTGAGGTTTTGAATCTTGACGCATGGCAACGCTGAATGAAGGTCTATTACCGTCTTCATAATCTCAGCAAGGCGACCGTCCGAGCCACAACAACACCACCACTTTCAAGCTTCATAACACCGGCACAAATAGAAGCCAAGTCTTGCATCTCGCCAAGTGTTATATCGGAGACGTTGAACGCCAGCTCACTGTGCTCTTTGACCCGGTCCTGCCGCCGAATGGGCTCATCCAACAGCACGAAAGCATTCGTGTGCGCGTTGATCAAGTGACCGATCGCATGTCAAACCCCAGCCGCGGTCGATCCGACGAGCATCGCGGCCATGTTCTTTCGAGTTTCTCTCGCCAAGGGTACGGTTGTCGAGTTAAAACAATGCAAATAGTCCCGTGCATTCTTGTTCTTACGTCATTTTGTCGTCACAACCCGAACTCGAAAAATGACTGTTAGCGGCAAACAGAGGCTTTCTAGTTTCACGAACGTTTCCATGGCAAATAGCGTTGAATCGTCACGCGAAATGAAGCCAATGGGATAGCGAGGTACTATCGCGGACAATATGAGCTGAAACAGCGCTCCGGTCTGTGCACGGTACTACCTGCGCCGCCTGTCGCATCGCTCCCTAAACACGGCGCACCCTGAGGCCGAGATAAATTCTCACTTGGGCTCACTGCGCCGCTGCGCTCTTCCGGCCGTCTGCTTGCGCAAATGTTGGTCCCATGGAACCACCATCACGATGCGTGTGTTAGCTGAAAACGTGAACATTGGGCTACACGGCACGTGTAGCCCAATGTTCACGTCTTCAGCTAACATGCATTTCACTGCATTTCAGGAAAGCGCCGAAGTGGAAAGTGCGTTGTCACGCTCGTATCTCCTCGAGGAGCGCTGCCTGACGAAGCTGCCTTGGCCAACGAAAGGAGCCGATCTGAATATCATCGAAAACATTTGGAGGCGCATAAAAGTAGCCATGTCACGTCCCCTCCATCGCGCCACTGCCCACAAATTCTGAAAATCAATGAGGTGAATGGGAGTGGCTTCGGGTTAAACCAGACTTCGTTGCCGTGCTCTCTGATTTCTTACCAGACAATGGGAGCCGTGGTCGCGGGTCAGGGGAGAATGACGCGATATTGAATTATTTTGTAAGTTTTACTGCGCCTCAGGACAATCGGAAGGGGACTTCTGCCGATTGAAACAAAGCTTCATGCTACGGTGGGGACACACTGTTTAACGCCGTTAACCACCGCATACTTTTATGTGGTGCCTCCTTGATCCCGATCTTGTTGTATAGTGCAGTTGAACTTCCACACCGACTATTAATATTTTGTGCCTGACATTTTCCTCTGCAAATATTCTTTCGATTAAGTTTCAATCTCTTTCTTCTGGCAAATATATGACTGTTTGTCCCACTTTATTAGGACTTGGAATTTGTAAACAAAAATTCTGGTGTCTTGTCAGCAACTTGTTTTATTTGACACAAACATGTTGCGCCCGTAATAAAGAAATAATATTTTGACCCTTTTCATACCGATCAAGGCTACAAAACCCTCTCAGTAGCATGTATACACTTGCCGTTTTTTCAACACCTGTGATCAGTGAAAAAGAAAAAAACAAGTATATACGATGGAGCCGGACTAATCCGGCATATAGATTTTTTGGCCTATATTTTACGATGTCCTACTTTGTGCATGCACCTATAATCAAACAAAAACAATTCCTGTAACGTCATTTGACGTGACTTTCAAAAAAGATAATCGCAGCTGAAATTTAAGACACTTCATTTTTTTTCACCAGTCATCGTTTTTTCTACGTGATTCTGCGTGATAGAGTAAGGTAAATCAATTTCACGAGAGGGATGACAAGAGTAATCTTTTGTTTCCCCCGCCGCCCTACCACACAAATGCCCGCTGTCGCACCCGCCGTCTCGCTTGCAGACGGCCGGAAGAGCGCAGTGGCGCAGCGAGCGCAAGTGAGAATTTATCTCGTACTCAGGATGCGCCACGTGTGCGGAGCAAGGCGACAGGCGGCGCTAGGTAGTACCGTGCGCCGGCCGGAGCGCTGTTTCAGCTCATATTGTCCGCGATAGTACCTATGTAGGGACGTGTAAAAACGTCGTTTTCTATTTTTTTGCACGAGCTTTTCTGCAAATAAAAAAATACGTAAAAAAGACTGCCCGAGATTACGCGGTCGCCTCAATTTCTTCGGCGCCGAAAGAGAAGAGCATGGCTTATGGGGACTACCGTCGTAATCACTGCAGTGAGCAAAGGGTGCAAAGCATTATTAAAACTGCCCGAAGAAACTTTCCTGCATCATCCACAGCATGTTCACGACCGGTGCACTCTGCGTCGATGTCATGACTTGTCATATATTATCACAGAGTCATCGTCAGTTTGGAGTCTCTTTCACAGGCAAACAGGACATTCCATTCGCAGCTTATGTTCCTGGCGGCTTCACAAAGGATGATCGGTGTTGCAGCGTGCCTTCACATAATATTTTCTTCTCGTAATGCCAACGTATCGTGCAGAAACAGGGAAAGCAATGACGCAAACGAGACACAAACACCACAAGGTCGTTACCGCGGTTTTCGCCATGTTTGTTTTCAAAGACCGTAGCGAAAGACTTCGAGAAAACAAGCAGAGATATCTTAGCAAAATTTACTTTACGTCATAATTATTAAAATAATCTTTCGTATTTTATAAAAGGATAATATTATTTTTCTCTGTTTCCTTCCATTTTCCGGAAGGTATATTTTTCTTTGTTAAGCGCTCGTTCTAACTCCCGGAGGAAAGAAAGAAGATAACAAAAAGAACAGGGGGAAATGCGGGGATTTCTGCGCCCCAACTGCGTGGACACGTCATCGCGACGTAGGGGGATCGTCAATTTCTAGCTGACCGCGTGCGTGAACCCGAACGTTGGGGCGGAGCCTCAAACAAGAATCTTTCTAGTTTGAGGCTCCGCCCCTTCTTTCTCGATACGTCACAACTAGAAAGGTACCGTTTGCAACCAGAATAGCACCCCTGTAGACAAGAACGGTCCGTTCGTGTCGACAGAATGCAGCTTTATGCGGAGCGCAAATTTCGTCTGCTACTCATGCAGGGGTTCCGGTGACGTGAGAACGCCAAGCTCTGATTGGTTTTGATTGAATTCTAGTGGGTAGACATGAAGGCACTTTGCTTTGTGGTCCACCCATTTTCCTCCAATCAGAGCCAATCAGAGCTCGGCTTCGTTCTGACGTCACCGCAACTCCGGCGCAAGAAGCAGACGACTTGCTTTCCGCATAGCGAAAACAAAAAAAACCCAAAACAAAACGTTAAATAACGGCGTATCTTAAAATGGCGAAAAATAACCTCCATCCATGGTGCAAAGAAAAAAGAAAAACAAACACAAGGTGGACGCATTTCTAACAATTAGTTTTCAGTGACGATCGGGATTAACCAATATCACCTGGAAGACAGGGCTTGGGAATGACGGCATTGTCGGTGGATACCCGCCCGAGAGGGCGCAAGTCACTGGGCGTTCCCTGTACATGCTTGGTTCAGCAATGACAGAACACGTACTCCAACACAACGAACATGATCTTGGTGCGTTCTTGACGTCGTTTTCTTTCCCCACGGTCGCGCTCGTTGTTAGATGCTCCAAGACTTGCTGGCTAGGATGGTGATGCAAAGTAGGCGGCTCTGGCTGGATTCACCGGTGATGATATTTGGAGAGGAACGGCGCAGGCTTTGTCTTCTAGGTGGTATCGGATCGACAGAGCGGGAGTATGGAGCGAGACATCTGTCTCGCTATGCGAGGCAATCTGGTTGTGGTGGGGGTGGTCGCTGCTGATGCTGCCGAGGCCAGGCCTTGCTCTCATTCCGTCAAGTGCCACAGGTGAACAGTGCCGTTTTTGGCGTGAGAAGGCAAACTCGGACTTCTCGTATCGATGAGACGCAGCTTGATACCTTTCCCTGTTGTTAACGAAACATGAAAAAAAGACAAAAGAGTCATTAAACTACTTAACTGTTGTTCTCGCTGATGTAATGAAAGTGGGCTGGAGTTCTGGCACGCGCGAGAAAAAATGCCATCCATACATGGGGACAACTTTTCTTGGCATTGAAGCCAACGCTATGCGGGGAGCAAGTCGTCTGCTTCATGCGCAGGAGCTGCAGCGACGTCAGAACGTCGCCGAGCTCTGGTTGGCTTTGATAGAAAGGATAGTGGGTAGACCACAATGCTAGAATGCCTTGAGGTCTACCGACTGTTTCTTTTCAATCAGCCAATAAGAGCTCGGCATTTTAACATCATCGCAACCCCTGTACAAGAGGCAGACAAACTTGCGCTCTGCATTGGTACCCGTGCACTTGCGCACATTGTACGCCGATCAGGGCTGCGCTTGCGCGGTCTTTGCTTCTTCGGAAACGCCAGAAAAACTTGTTGCCGAGTAGCGAAGACATGGTCCCTTGAAACACGGCCGAGAAGACAATTATGCAGTGTCGACATTTTTGCGTCACCAGCGAAGGCCAGCGCTGGGCACAGTTCGGAAAGGAGTGCCGTGTCAGAGCTCGGCTTCCAGTCACGTTTGAGCCGAACGTTGTCGCAACCTTTTTGTCTGATGTGCGCCCAGCTTTGGCCATCGATGATGACGCCATCTAATTCAGCACTACGGCTTTCTTATCTAGGAGTTGTTGCCCTTTCCCCCTTGCCTGGAAACGTCATAATTAGTGAATTGACGCTGCGCTGCCTCTCTCGCGTCAGCTTCACCTCCAATGCACCTTGCAGCCTCCCACGACGATTCGACATATACCCAGACATGTGCGTATCGCGTTACTGGTTACTGGTTACTTCTACCGAGTTATTTATTTCAGTATCGAGTCACGTACTTAGTTACTTTTAAGGCCAAATAACGAGTAACGGTATTTCGTTAACTTTGAGGAGTAACCTGTACAACACCGTTTCAATAGCCTCATTTTATTTCTAACCTGAGCCTATACGTGTATTGCGACAAAGGCAGTTGGGCACCCGAAAAACAACTAAACAGTATGAGAGTATAGCAACCTTTGTTGCTGAACACGTCATTCGAAGTCTACACCTGGGGATGTCCTTCACCCAGCGTACATAATATAAGGTTCGTTGCTTGAACCTTTTTGAATCGTGTACAGACCGAATGTAAACCCGGAGGCAGCCAACATTGGAAGGCACCGAACCCATTGTCTACCTCGAACTAGTAGCAGAGAGAACATAAGAGAGAGGGGAAGCCAAGATTCATTAGTTCTTCCAGAAGCGCAACACTGCCTTTCCTTCGAGCGCGTTAGTAGAACGACTCTTCAGCGTCGTCGGGAATGTATTCTCAAGGAAGCGGGGAAACATAACTCATGAAAGCTTGGAGAGGCAGCTACTGCTTAAAGTGCGGTGCAACTATAATCAAATAAAGTGCTTTTCACTGGTTACTGGCCCTACAGGGACTCATTGATAGTCATACGCAGCGCCGCTGGCCAACAAACTCCTGCGTTAAAATGTAATTTCAAGGTCAAATGCGAGCGTTTTTATTCAACATCTACTTCCCGAAACTTTATGGCGTAACTTTGGTCGTAGTAACCTCCAGTTACGATATTTGAATGTTTGAATGAATAGATGGCACCCGAGCATTGCGTGGGCACTTGATTTGGGCTCGTGATAATCGATAGCTCAGGAAGCATTCGGGTATACTTCGTTTCAGCTTGGGTCCAGACGCAGGCGATGCTACAAGCGCGAGCTCCGGGCTTTCAGCGTCCCTGCCAAGCACGCGCGCTCGTGCAATGCAAGCACTGTTCAGGGCCACACGCTCGCGCTCGTAGCATCGGCTGCGTCTGGACCCAAGCTGAAACGAAGTATTAGCGGCGAGATGTTTCGGTGGCGCCCTCGTTCGGTTACCTTTCGTGACGTCATTACCTTGTGAACAACAAGTTCGATGGTGTTTGTAATGGGCATGATGGAAGCCTGGAATCATAGCGCTCTCAAAGCAACACTGCCAACACCGTCAAAATTGAAGTTCTTACATTCCTCTTATTTCCGTCGATGAGAAATCCTTTGCTGACGTCATTGTCAGCATTCGGCCAATCGTGGCAGGCCGACCACAGCGACGCTTTCGATCACTCACGTCGCCAATAGTGGCCCGTGTCCAGTCGCTGCAATGACGACAATAGCCGAACCATAACGATATCTGGAATTCAGCGCGTGTCCTGTACCTTGCCAACCCCAGCGCGTGGCTATGATCAACATTGGCGGCATATAATCAGATCTAGATCACGCAGCCGCTCGTTCTGGCTATGAGTTGGGATGAACGCTGCTCGTTTTTCTTTAATTTTTCCCGCGACTATGATTGCGTGTGATGAAAAACGAATGAGTGTTTCACAGGTCATTAACGTCAGGGATCCGTTCGAAGCGGTATTTGCACAAAGTACAAAAATCGTAACGTAAGTGCACCTGCAGCGTGCCACTTCGAAATTGAGTTATTGCTTCGCCTTTGTGTGATCGTCTAATCTTCTGTCTCAGTGTAATCGTGTAATCTTCCATCTGCGTAATCGTTTATTGTACAAGATGTTTCCCCACTACAATTGCAGCTTGTTGTGTTTGTGTGTTGTCCTGTTTCTGTGTAATCATTTAATGTTCAAGCTACTTCACCACCATCATTGACCATGTACCAACTAACTCAACATGTACCAACTATCTAACCCTTTTCAAAAGTCCATCCAAGCTTCGTATCTTGGGCGGCAATGTGAATGTGTGCGTACTGCCGCCTTTTATATGCGCGGCGGAGGATTATCTGCTTGCCAGGACGACGTCAAATACGGTGTCTAGGACGAGCTCTAGGACGACCTCTAGGACGATTTCAAGGGCGGCCTCAAGGAAGACCTTTAGGACGGCCTCAAGAACGACGTCGAGAACGACGTCCAGAAGGATGACGTTAAAGGTGACGTCTATAACGACCTATAGGACGACTTCCTAGGGCGAACTCAAGGACGACCTCTTGGGCGACCTCAAGACCGAGAACTAAGACAAAGTCTAGGACGACGCCCTAGAAGACGACTTCAACGACCACGTCTAGGACAACCTCTCGGATGTATCAAAGACGACCTCAAAGACGACGTCCGCATACGTGCGGCGCCTATGCATGGGGACGCCGTTCCTATGCGGAAGCGCTGCGCCGCCGCGTGGCGCGCGCATTCGAAGCAAGATCTCGTATCGCGAAAACCAGATGAAGTAGCTAAAGAATGCCATCGTATTAAAAATCACTCACAGCAATATGTGATCAGAATTAATTCTAGTACTAGATCAGTGATAAATGAAATGACTGGCCAGTCCAAAATTCTGGACCTCTGGATAACCATTGTACAGAGTTTAAGCAATTCAGCAGTCTTACACCCTAATTACACTAGCGCTCTTAACTGTCATTAAGCCAACGACAGTTGACTCAAGCGCGGTCGGCCGGAGTTACACGGCGGCGCCAACCGTCATTGAGCCGCTATACTTCGTCTCACCTTAGCATGAACTACTGTTAGCCGAGCATGCTAAAAGTGCGAGCTATTTGCTTTGGATCGCGCTAGGGCTGCTGCACAAGCGCTAGTGCAGTGGGTGCTCCAGTCAAGTCAGTCGAGGCTACCCGCTCGCGTTTGCACAGCCTTCGCAGTTAGTTCATGCTGAGGTGAGACGATTGATAACGATCATTGAGTTCAACTGAGCCGGCAACGTGAGCGACCAAAAGCGTCGCTGTGGTCGGTCCACCACAATTGGCCGAATGCTGACTACGACGTCAGCAAAGGATGTCTCATCGACGGAAATAAGAGGAATGAAAGCACTTCAATCTTGACGGTGTTGGCAGTGTTGCTTTGAGAGCGCTATGATTTCAGGCTTTCACCATGCCCATTACAAACACCATCGAACTTGTTGTTTACAAGGTAATGACGTCACGAAAGGTAACCGAACGAGGGCGCCACCGAAACATCTCGCCGCTAATACTCAATTTTACGTTATGATGTACCACAGTAAAGGCTACAAGCGCGAGCTCCTTGCTCTAGGGCACATCTCGGCGGCACAAGCTCTCGTGCATCAAAAGCAACTGGCAAAGCTATGAGCTCGCGAAAAAAATGGGGTGTCTGTATGCTTATACAGCCTAGAACTTGGTCTGCCCCAACGGGCGACGAGTCTCCCAGCAGTAGATTAGAAATTTAGCCGCTGCAGTACAACCGCTAGCCTGGGGTCTAACGTGCACCACGCAGCAGTGGTACACGACCGCACGTCGGTGCGATGCTTCAACAGATCGAAACGGGCAGGCGTGGGGATTGGAGCGCAGGAACCCTGCGTTCTACAGAGCGAGCTTTCGCTCCACGTGGTCCGAACTGGTGTGCGCTAGCCCACTCGGCCACCGATACTTCCTTTGAGCTCGCACTTCTAGTTTTCGCTGCGGCACAAGAAAAGGTGAAACTGAGTATAAGTTAGGGGGTTCACGACCTACTGGAATCCTGACCTGCCCACAGAATGGCTCCCTATGGAATACGCTGTCGCCGATGAAGTGCCTCGCTGTGCCGTTGGGAAGTTGGTAAAGGCTTTTGTGCGACCCCAACGCGGTTCTCAGATAGCGGCGAGATGTTTTGGTGGCGCCCTCCTATGGTTCCCCCTTGTGACGTCATTACCTTGCAATCAACAAGTTCGATGGTGTTTGTAAATATCATGGTGGAAGCTTGAAATCATTGCGCTCTCAAAGGAACAGTGCCAACACCATCAAAATTAAAGTTCTTTCATTCCTCTTATTTCCGTCGATGATAAATCATTTTCTGACGTCATAGTCGGCGTTCGGCCAATCGTGAAAGGCCAACCACAGCGACGCTTTCGGTCGCGCACGTCGCCAATAGCGCACGGCCCGCACGACAACGGGCTGGTGATTACATGGGTTGCACGTGACGTCATATCCTTCCTCCTTTCTGGTGGCCAAAACCTGCTGTTATACTTCGTTTCACCGTATGTGCGAGCGAAGGCAATGCTGGAAGCGCGAGCACGAAAGCTCCGTGCTTTCAGGCTTTGCTCGAGCGCGCGAGCTGGGCAGAAACGCACAAAGCGCTGGTCTCGCGCTTCTAGCTTTGGCTTCGCTCGCAGATAAGGTGAAACGAAGTATAATGAAGCTGCGCTCACTCGTTTCCGCTCGCTCGTGACGCTCGTGACGCTCGTGTACTGCTCGTAGAATATGCACAGTAAAGGCTACGCTCGAGGAAGTTCGGCCACCAGAAAGGAGGACCAAATTACGTCAGTGAAACCTATGTATTTGTTTCTCGGGAACACCCATCGTGGCTTCGCGCCAGCAGGCTGCAATATCACATAGCAGTGTGCGTCGTTCACACGTTTGCTTGGATAGAAGGAGCACGTTTCTGAGACAGGTTTCTCGGAGCGAAAATAAAAGTTTTTTCTCTCACTCTCCCTTTTTCTCTCTCAGGCACGGAATCGATCTTTAATTCGCATTACCTGTCATGTAACCCACAAAGCTCACTAGAGCTTTGTGGGTTGCTCAAAATTTCCGCGCGACGTCATGTAGCTGTGACGTCATGGCCCAATCGACCAATCAGGAGTTTCACGTCCTACTGACACCGACGCCGACACCGACGCTGACGCCGGCTTTTCTGCGACACGATCTCTTAAACGTTATCTCGTTAAAAATCGCGGGTTCATTTCGACTAATACACCTGTTGCTAAATCACCCAAGCATTAAGCAGAATGCAGGGATTAGTGTTCCACGCGCCACACGCGCACGCCTACCCCCCATAAAAGATTCGAAGTAAATAACCAAAAGAAATCGTTGACGAACGCGCATGCATGATGCAATTTGTTTTAGGTATTTGCTTTAGAAAAGTTACTACTGCTGACGCCAGCACGTGCGGCGCGTGGAACACCAATCCCTGCATTTTCCTTGATGCTTGGGTAATTTAGCAATAGGTTTATTGGAGATCTTTTGATGTCCGTCAGATTGAGGGCAGCTGTGCCGGTATTCGAGCCCGCGAAGTAGAAATTCATCGGCCAGCGCGTTGGTTCAGAGCCATTGAGACGTTTTAATGTGTTGTAACTTTCAGGGCGCCGAAAATGCACAAGGACAAGAAACAAGAAAGGAGACGACAACAAGGCGCACTCGCAACTAGCGTTTATGGAAAAAAACACTCTCTTATATGCTCATGGCAAACAACACAGTCATAATGCACAGTCATACTACATCCGGTGTAGCCCCCTTCGTAAAAAAGTGTGCTCTTTTGCCGATAGTGACACAGACGTGTCACTAATGCAGTCCTTGCCTTTTTTCTTTTATTTCAAAGGCCTCGTGCAGCTCCCTCGATATCCGATCGGCGTATCTGGCCAAAAACCTTGTGTCACTAAATGACGGTGTGCATGAGCAACGGCTGCAGTGCGTGGCTAGGTGTCCCGACGGGGTAGCCCGTGTGGCCGCAGCATGTTCGCGGGCGCGATCATTAAAACATCTGCCCGTTTGGCCAATGTACGATGATCCGCATGACATGGGGATTTCGTATATGACGCCCGTGGCACATTCCGTGTACCTGTTGCGGTGCTTCGTAATGCAAGGATCTGCAGACTCACGGGGATTGTTGATTCTGCGACACAGTCTCGATAGTTTGTTTGGTGCGGAGAACACAATAGGCACATCGTACCTATCAGCAACCTTTTTAAGATTGTGGGTTAGTGAGTGTACATAGGGGATTACCACCGGCCTCACTGCTGCTCTTTCACGATGTAGTATGACTGTGCATTATGACTGTGTTGTTTGCCATGAGCATATAAGAGAGTGGTTTTTTCCATAAACGCTAGTTGCGAGTGCGCCTTGTTGTCGTCTCCTTTCTTGTTTCTTGTCCTTGTGCATTTTCGGCGCCCTGAAAGTTATCATGAACCAACCAGCCCACATTGCCATTCTAATAATGTGTTGTGTTTTGTTTTAATATCATTGCCAGTTAAAGGCCACCGAGGTGGCTGTAAAGCAAAATATAGTCGAACTATTTCGACAAGCCATAGCGGAAAGTATGTGAAAACATGGAGGAAAAGATGTGTCCGGAATCACAACTTAAAGGGCCTCTGACACGCCAAGAAAAAAATTTTTGTTTTCATGCTAGGCGTTGAAATGGCATATCAGGACATCACAAAAAAATATTTCACTATAGAGTTGCGCAGTTTTTTTATAAAAATATAGAAATACGAGGCCCAATTCAAAGTTCCCGCCGTGCACTGTGACGTAACAGTGTACCGCAAGGTGTCGGGGCGGTCAGAAGGGAGGCATCGCCGGAAGTCACGTGAGTTGTATCGCTCCTCGTGCTTACCACGAGCGCGTGTAATATTTTTTTTTTTTAAATATTGGATCGCGCCTCCACGAGCGATCCAAGCAGACAAGGTTTCTTTTATTTGCTTTTCATCGATTAAAGTTGCTGTAAAGGTAGAAGAAGCGGAGTCAGTGAATTGACGTGATTAACTACAATGCCTAGAAGGTGCTGCGTGAGGGACTGTCCCGGTATTTCAGCAACTGAAGAAGAGATCACACTGCATGCATTTCCGAGAGACATACATCGGCCGCATGTGCACCTAGTAAACAAGTTCTACTCATGTTCTAGACAAAATACGTACTGTGTGCTCGACGTTTACTTGTACTTGGTACACAAACCAGTTCGTATTCTTTAGACGGCAGGCATCTATAGCCTGGAGAGTATCCGATGATTCAACGACCTCGGTGTCTGAACCTTCAGCAATGCGATCGGGCGTGTCGTATGCTAGCAATCCTAATTTCTGCGAGCGTTCTAAATTTTTTTCAAAACTTGATAGCTTGTTTTGCGCCCAGTATAGCCCTGTATCATCGGACTGACGGCATGCACTCGTACACTGGCTTGTACTCGCAACGCTTTCATCATTGACCTCCATCACGTCGATCCACTGACTCTTCGTCCTCAAATTTTACAGCACGCAAACGAACCAACGGTGCAGCGATAAAGAGCTAGTGGAACTGAAACTTCGTTTTCTACAATCGCTCGTACAAAGAGCAGAATAAAAAAAAATCTTAGGCACGGTCGCGGAGAGCACGAGGAGTGAAACTCACGTGACTTCCGGTGAACCCACTTTTAGTGACGTAGGTCGATGCCTCCCTTCTGACCACCCCGACACCTTGCGGTACACTGTTACGTCACAGTGCACGGCGGGAACTTTGAATTGGGCCTCGTATTTCTATTTTTTATAAAAAAAACTACGCAACCCTATATTGAAATATTTTTTTTGTGATGTCCTCATATGCCATTTCAACGCCTAGCATGAAAAAAAAATTTTTTTTTGGCGTGTCAGAGGCCCTTTAAGGAAAATCGGAATCATGATTCTAAAACCTAAAAAAATGTTGAGATTTGGTAGGGTGTCACATAAACGCTTTTTCCCACAAAAATAACTTGGACCACGTGGATTCATGATTTAGATTACCGTTGACTATATTCTTTACTAAACATAATCAATAGAAAACAACTTACTATAGCAGTGACACCAATGGCTGCTACGAGTTTAGAAACATTATCGCTTCCTTACAAACTTAATAGAAACAACAAAAAAAGCCGTGGTGATCATTTCTATTGTTTTTAAATGGGTCATTACTGGAAAATGCAAAAGCCAAATTATTCTTCATACTGTGACGAAGGAAATGACACACGCCCCGAACCTCATGGGCACTCCTCGAAACTGAGCTTCAAACAGGGCCGGGTGGCGCGGCTTAAAATTCAATTCTTGAACCGGCCGCTACTGCGTCTGCCTTTTGCTCTGCCCGCCACGAAAGATTATTTAGAGGCTGATTAATATTTACATTTTAAAACATTTATTATATTCAGAGACTATTCAATATTCACCTTAAATATAAACAGCCAGGTAGCACAGTTCTTTGGGCAAAAATAAGCTTTTCTGTGCCAATTCGGGGAAAAGCGGAAAAAACCAAGATATGACCGGTATTGGCAGGAAAACTTGGCAGCCATACATAGAAGTTTGCGCATTTTTCTTGCAACTAACAAACCAGCCATAAGATCAAATCAAGCCCTATGGAACGTTTTGTATCAAAGGGAAATTGAAGCGGTTCTGTATTTGAGAAAAAAACACCTAAATAGCCTTGATTCGGGCTCCAGAATCACGAATATTGAGACTATTTTTTTAAATTTGGTGCACGGAGACTGAAGAAAAATTAATTTTTAAAGTACCACTGGAGCCCCTCCTTCCCGGGCGTGACGTCATACTAGGAGTTTTCGGAATCCATTCTCTCGCGCATCTTCAACGCCTGTCAAAGCAATGCACGCGCACTCCTGCTATTTTCAAAAAGGTCAGAAATAGACGTCACGACTGGCGTCCAAAACAACCAAATTGTTGTGTTTATGTGTATACAGCCAGAAGTTAGTCTGCCTCAGTGGGCGTCTGGTGTCTCAGCTGTAGATGGGCAATTTAGCCAGTGCGGTACAACCGCTAGCCTGGGGTTTTTAACGTGCACCACGCAGTAGCGATACACCTCTCAAGCCTGAAATTGCACGCGCTGCCCACACGAGTAACATGGGCTTGGCGGCTCAAAGCTCCCAATATGACGTCACGACTGGTCGGAGGTTTGTCGTGTTCTCTCGCGTTCAGTTACATCTTCGGGGAAAACAAAAGTGATATTCGGATTCACGGGATAAAATACGCCAAAAGTCACCTGTAACCTGTTTTTTTTTTTTTTGCGAGAAGTGTTTCAGCTTTTGTTTCAATTAAAAACAAAGCAAAAAGTGAAGGGCTTTTTTGTTTTGTTTTTAATCTTTGTACTGTTCTACACGTACATCCTGTAGCGGGCACCTGCGACTCAAACGCTCGCGTGAAATTCCATGACCTGGTTATATATGCGCAGGGACGATTCGAAAACATCTGTCATTCTCCGGAAGTTACTGCTTTGCTGCAGCCTCGGCCTCTGAAATTGTCCTGGAAGCCATGTCCAGCGCTTCGAGCTTTTTTCGAGGAACGACTCGCTCTCGTAGTCGGAGGTGGCGGGGGAATCGGCAGATGTGTTTGTCTCGCTTTCGCCAACGAAGGCTGCCGAGTCATTGTGGCCGGAAGGAACTTGGACAGAGCTGCGGACGTTGCCAAGTCCCTGCCGGGTAAGAATTTCAACAGCCACAAACGAAAGTCTTTTTTTTTTCAGATCTGGCTATACTCCGTTAGCCGTCGGTGGGAACCAAGAAGCCACACAGGCAGCGCCGTAAGCGCAACGTCATGGCGTTCTCCCTCTTTCAATCCGCGCACATCTGCCGGGTCATCCAATCAAGCGCAGAGAGTGTGCCGTAACTTTACTCTCGGTTTGTTTTTGTGCCTGTGCTTGTTTGCCTTTAGCCGGTGTCACACTTCTTATGCCCGAGTCCCATTAGAGCGACAAACATAAACAAGCGAAAGCGACATATTTTAATCCAGAGACTTTCGCTATTTGGCATACTTTGTAGATTAAAGAGGGTTATGCTCAAACACGAGCATCGTGCACGCAAGGGTATCCTTAGCAGGCTTGCAATCAAACGTGCTTACTACACGAGCACCGAACGACTAAACGCCTGCCAAAGGTACCATAGAGTGTTGGTCTCTCTAGTGGTACTCGGGCATTAAACGTCATACCAAAGACAGTCCGCCATACATCAGTCACCCCGATATTCGTGGTTCAAATCCCACATGCCAAGTTTCTCCCTCAGCTCACTGCCATGTGGCATCCGAAACACGAATCTAGCGGTGACTCCCGTGTGAATCTGTATGCAGCCTGTCTTTTGTATGATATTCAAGCAGTGTGGCTTACATACAGTTACTGCTTTTAACTCGGATAGATTAAAAGTAGTTCAAGTTTCGTTTATTGCTCTAAACAAAAGTTTGTCTCCCCCCCCCCCCCAACGGCTCGTGGAAGATCCGTGGTGTTGTTTGCGGCTCTTAGGCTGGATCAGCCTGGCCACCCCTGGTGTAGACCCTGTGTGGCTTCCCTGTGAACCTTGTAGGGACTCCTGTAGACATTGTATGGGTTCTCTGCAGCCACCCTATAGACACCCTATAGATTCTGTGTTGACACCCTGTAGAGTACGTATGAACCCTATATTGTGTCTTACTATAGAGAGGGTACAGGATGACCTTACATCGTCAATAGAATAGGACGTCCATTGAACGTCCGTTGGCGAATATTCTGTAGGGCAGCCATAGGACGACTTCACGAAGGCAACAGCAGTCATGGTCTGCCTGTAGATGCCTTATGTTCTGCCTATGGAGGCTGCTCTATAGAACGTCCTAGGGGTGTCGACACTTATGTTTCAAAGGACGGAGCTTTTGAAGCACATGCTTTTAAGCGTGCGCCCGGGTGATACCGTGACCTCGGGGCGAGCGCTTCAAAGCGCGCTTGAAATGTTCCGATAGTGAGGTTTGCTAAAAGTCCCCAGCGGGTGTGATTATGAAAACGTAGCCTCACGGACGTTTGGTTGATTCGATAATCAAAACAAAATAAAGCCAAAGAAAAAATGCTTTCTTTTCGCAAAGCCTGCGATTGTATATATATATATATATATATATATATATATATATATATATATATATATATATATATATATATATATATATATATATTATATATATTATTTTTCTTTTTTTTTTTTTTACAGGGAAATTTTAAGATCGTTTCTTTTCGGTTTTCTCCGATGTTGATAAAATCGGCTCAGGGGTTCATTTTCGGAGTTCACCGGTATATAGCGAAAACACAAAACCCTAGTCTTGGTATAGAGGACATTCTATAGACTCAACCCGAGACTTGACTAGAATGCTCCAACAGATGCGCGCAAGGTAAAATGAAAGTCCAAGCAGGCGGGGTTTGTGCATATAGAGCTCAACTGTAGTTTGCAATAGGCCTGTTTCTTTTTGAGCCCAAGGGGCGGGAGCGCGCCCGTAAAATACGTGACGATGCAATGCTTGCATCGAACATAATGCACCCCTGTAGCGTTCGATCATGCATCAGCCATGGTGTTTTACAAGCGTGCATAAGCATCTCCTCACTCGCGGAAACAGTGAATTTGAAAGTAGAAAAGCAACTTAAATAAACGAACAAACAACGCAGCTCGCGTTGTCCTATCAAAATAAAAAGAGTGATTTTCTCGTAGATTCTTGCTTTCTTGTGTCGATCTTGTTATCGTTTTTCCTCAAATTTTATCCACATATACATTTGTGGCAGCTTAACGTCCGCGAGCAATCTGAAAAAGTCCAGCGACGCGAAATCAAAACACGGCCAAGAAATATTCAGTTTTGCTCGCCAGAGGCGCTAGCGAAACTTGTGAGCTACAGGCCCATAGTAACTGACAGCATGAGAGTAGCAGAGCGTGCATTCCAAACTCCCGTCCTCCAGCACGCTTTCCGCGCCTTCCGCCGTGCTTCTGATGCCCGTGAGCGCTCTCCAGGCGCGCCAGACGCCCAATAAGCATTGTCGAAGGAAGGAAGCTGTCGCTGGAGGCTGCACAACTGAAGCACTTTGCTGCCGCTATCACCTTGGCAATGACTATAGACCTTTTCTGCTTGAGCAGCGTCATTTTGAATACCACAATACATCCCGTAGTGCGTCGGATTCTGTGGGCGCGATGGGTTGGGGCGGAAGCGGACCTTTTTCATCGGTCATTGACGTGCGAAAGTGACGCTGTCCGATGAAAAACAACGTCATGACCGCAGTCCGGATCTTTCTTTTCTGTTTGGAGCCTAACACAGCAAAGAGGAAAGTGAGGTGCAGCCATTTCACACTTCTCTTTCGACCTCTTTCAGCAAAATAGTCTATAACAGACGAAGGAGCTTTCGTTTGTATGGCACCTGAGGAAAGAAGTTTGATCTCTTATCCTCCTTATGCGCTCATTCAAATAACATGGCCTTCGTGAAGAATGCAACAGTGTGTATGCTGATGTGTCGTCTTAGTGGACCTTTTTCGAGTAACGAGCGCCGTCTGGGGAGTTGTCTGCGAGCTACAAATAGAAGAGCGGCCCAACATGCCCCTTTCCCGTCAACACACATTGGCATCGTGCCGTTGTATTGGTTTTCAGTGCTTTTTAGACCCCATACTACCGATACTAAAAAACGAAGCATGAAAATAGACTAAATAGCGCGAAGATAGGATGTTGCTGTCGCCATTTTCGCAGCGGTGCCCTGCGAAAATGGCGACAGCGAGAATGTACGCATGCGCAGAAGCTTACTGGAAAACGGTCCATTGGTCGTTTCAAATGTGCAGGTAAAGGACACGAAGCACTCCAGGTAGATGTGGGCCAATCGAAGTCTGTGGCTCTGCTCTTCGAGAATATCTCCAGGATCTGTTCTCGGCCTGCAACCATCGTGGTCAACTGCGTCGGCATTCCCGACCCTATGATCCCTTTTGTTGACTTGTCGGAAGAAATGTTTGATAATATCATCCGAGTAAATCTCAAGGTAATTTCGCTAACTTCCAGGCATATGAAAGTATGCTGATCATGTCTTTGTGACATTGGGCCTTTTAGTTTCATTCTCAAAATAAGCGAAAAAAAGTGAAAAAGATGGAGGTGCATTAAACAAAACGATAATTTGTTTTGTTTCAGTTAAAATTTAAACAAGGAACACGACGATCTGTTTTACACGCATCCGGAACAAAACCAATTATTGGCAATATAACGCTTGAACTAAGTATACAGTCTTCTTCAAACACTGAATTCCTTTGTGGGCTGGACTTTATAAGAAAGGTGTCACGCCAGGCTGTGATAAAAAATGTTGCACATAAGCAAAGACAATAAATAACACATACATATCCCATAATAGGCAACGCATACGCGCCCCAAAAAAGACAGAAGCTTAGGTAATGTAACGTACTAATTTAATTAAAGGTGATTCATTGTAACAAGCGAGATTTAGCAACCGGCTCACTTGGAATCGAACTCCGGACCGTGAGATTCGCAACCGGATGTCATTCATTTTATGTTTTTATTGCGGCGTCGCGAGAGAAGGTAAAAGAGAGCAAACATGAGGACAAAATATGATTCACGGCAGCTTGCGCGAACATGCGACCGTCGGCGAAGAGAAGAAAAGCTCTTCACGTCATTCTATAAAGTCAGGGGGCAGGTCATAACGCGCCAAAGGATAGAGCAGCCTGCATTTGACGTCATGACATAGCAGCCAATAGAGAGATTATCGGGTGTGATAAACTTCATCCACTAGCGATTACTTCAGTTACCACAAGGGGATCCTCGAAATCCAAAGGCACAAAGCACTCAAGACTCTGCAGGCACTTTCGGAAATCGCGGAACCGTAATAGTTTACTAGGATAATACGTTTTACTTCGGTCATGTGCATTAGACAGTGGGACCTTCAGCGCCACACCTTTCCCGAGCGGTTTGAAAATTCACCGTAGGAGAAAATGCATATGCATTGCGCTATCGACGCCGTCGAGCTTTCCCGCTGCGCCGATGGAGAGGGCTCCGGCCAACGCACCGCGATACCGGATATCCGAAGGCAGCAGACACGGCTGTTTCCGATGTCTCGACGGGTTCACACAAAAATAGATGGCGACAGCTACCCGTCCAAATTTAACGTGTAAAACCCCGAGGCTGTGAACCTCTACCCGTTCCATACTAGGCAAAAGTTTTGTTATATTCAGAATCCATGGAAACTTCCCAGTAATGTCTCATCTTACACTCCACTCCTGAATATCTGTAAACTTGTCTCGATCAGTCTGATAAATTCGGTCAGAGCATGACTATGTCCTGTGTGCAACAGAATGAAAAACAACCTCAAGTTCCATAACAGATTATTACTAACAATGACGCACGCATACGGCATGCACGACAAAAATTGTGCTCCCCGTGTTTGTTAAAATGATAAAAAAGATTATTATCTTTTTATTCATGCTCGTAAATGTAAATATGTATCTTACATATACAGATAGCCATCCGTTAAAAATACAAATGTGCGATTGTCATTAACCGATACTGTTGATCATGTTTAACTTCTTTCTGAAGGTTAGAGATATATCTCGACTTTAATTTAAGTATCTCTTTAACCTGGCAGCAATCACGATACACTAGACAAGCAGACCTACTGAAAAAAAAAAATCGACAAGACATCAGTTTACGTGCTATTTCTTCATGCTCGTAGGGCACGTTCCTGATAACCCAAGCAGCGGCGCGGGCTATGACTGCAGGAAACGTTCACGACGGGGCCATCGTGAACGTTTCAAGCTTCGTGTCAAAGCTGTGCCTTCCCTTCCGCGGCGCATACGCAGCGTCCAAAGCGGGGATGGAGGCATTCACCAAAGTGGCGGCAAAGGAGCTGGCCTTGCAGGGAATCCGTGTGAACAGCGTCCTGCCAGCACTTACG
Organism: Ixodes ricinus; assembly: GCA_037355805.1. Taxonomy (NCBI): domain Eukaryota; kingdom Metazoa; phylum Arthropoda; class Arachnida; order Ixodida; family Ixodidae; genus Ixodes; species Ixodes ricinus. The sequence continues at coordinate 1,801 of JAZHYW010037779.1, read as the reverse complement.
TCCACGCCCATCTCCGGAGCGAATAGAAAGCCCGACGAAAGAAAGAAGGCGATGGAGGACATTCCTCTAAAGAGAGTCAGCCGCCCAGAAGAGGTGGCTGACGTCATCGTGTTCCTCTGTGGCCCCGGAAGCTCTTTCATGACGGGCGCCGCTGTGGACATCGCGGGCGGGCTGTAGCTGACGGGCTTGACCGATGCCTCTTAGATGACAATTCATGCGCCTTTAACCTCCAAACGTCAGCACTTGTAAATCCACGCAACATCGCCTGGCTCGCGTCATCATCGCCGCCAGCGTGTCTCGCGTCGTCTCAACAGTATTGAGACGCCAGCATGCGTGGACGCTATGACGGAAGCGTCTGCCGCTAGGCATCGTCCCTCGTCGAGCCTTAGCGGGTTTGCCGCTTGGAGCGCATTGGCGATTCACTAATAATGTCGTCGTGTGCACGTTTTGTCTTCTATTGGGTATTGGTTCACTCTTGTAGCACTGGATTGTTTATGTCGATTACTAAATAAAGTCTACTTCATCAATTAAGCCAGTTTCGGTCATCTGAGCTAAGCAATCATTATGCTTCAGCTCAAGTTCAGCTACGCTGATTGGAACTTCCAGAAACGCGGAAAGGAACAACTCCCGCGCATCTAGTTATCGCACCACACTCAATCAGATTGATAGATCAGCCGATAAAAGCACCGAACGAATCACAAACCACGAAGCAGTATAAAAATAGACCAGGCCGCGTGTTATTGTAAGGAGAAGCTGGAACATTTATTTATATAGTTATTTATTTAGTTAAATACCTTAAAAGTCCTCATGGGAAGGACGTTACACGGGGGGGGGGGGGGTTAAGTACAGCATATATGAAAAAAAAAAAACTATACTTGCACAGCTATGCAAACGTAGAAGAAATCGTAACTCAAACAATCATTTAAATAGCAGCTGATACGAGAACAAAAACTAATCGGGGTTAGTCTCGGTGACGATGCGCTCCGTTAGATCATTCCACCTCACTGCTGTTTCAGGGAAGAAGGAATACAAAAAAGAAGTGCGGCAGGTGAAACGACAAATCTTGCATGCGTGATTAAGACGTGGTGTACTTAAATGCGACTGTGTTAGGGAGCCTTGGCTGAGAGATGGTCTATAGTGATAGCGATGTAAAAGGCGTAAGCAAGAAAGCTTGCTACTTAAAGAAGCAGTGATATGATTTTAATGTTGAAAGCATTGTCAGTTTGTAGTTTTTATATTGTTTATGCAAGTCCAAGTGACCAAAAACGCGCCACCTTTCTCCTAAAAAACTGCTGTTCTGCTGACGAATCGCAAAGCAAAAACCGAATTCTTTGCCGATCTGCAGCCACCTGTCGCGGTTACGGAACTAAAATGACAGCGTCTCTGGGGGTACGCGAAAGTCAACAAACCCTGTCCCCCTCCGCTGCTACACTCACCGTTAGCCCCGTGGCGAACCGTTCTTTGTGTCGATCGCTCGCCGCGACCTATCGACGATGCTAATCCTTTCAAAGTTGACAATCGCCGAGGAAGCGGCTGGGGTCCTCTGAAGAGAGAACCCAAGGGGAAACCACGTGAACCCCCAGAGTACGTCACTCGAAAGTCGACGTGGAGAATCGAGAAACATCTTTGACCTTCGATTTGTTTCTTTTTTTTTATTCTTATTAAGAACCAGCGCTCGCAAGAAAATATGGTTTTCTGCTTTTCGTACCAAAGGTCACGCAGAATAATTCCGGCAGTTAATAGGCCAAAGTGTGAAAATTGTTGCACCGCCCCTTTAAGGCCAGCTCTGATGGTCGGCTTT
>JAZHYW010037777.1:0-35598 GCA_037355805.1 Ixodes ricinus | reverse complement strand
GGGGAGTGTATGCGATTTACAAATGAAGAGTGTGGACATCCTCGTAAAATTAATCTTGGGATCATGTTGCAAGCGTGTTAAATCATTTGTGGTCATACCCACCGAGAATAAAATTGAATAAATTTGAATTGATGTGTTCTGGCCGCGTGAGCGGCGCTCCGCCAGTAACAAAAGGCCGCCTCAGTGCATGCACCTTGGCTGTTGGGTCGTGGCACATGGTGATAACAGTCAATAAATGACTATAGGGGGTATTCACTGGACGCCATGTTTGAGGTGCTATGTTTAGAGCGCATGCCCAGAACGAGCTCCGCATTAATAGGCTGCACAGACCAACAGCCTCGATGGTGCGGAACGCACGTGGCGAAAGAACTGTGGAAGATCGCTGTGAGCACGCACCACGGTGTAAGATACACTCTTTAGGTGAGGACACGGCGGGGCTGAACGCGCGGCGCGAGGAATCAGATAGTGTTCGTTCGACGGGCATCCGAAAGGCTGCATTATTCCGCGGCCACCGTGCCTGCGGCTGACAGTGTCGCCGGCGGCCAAACGGCGAAACTGTGTGAGAGCGAAAAAAATTATCTCGTTGCCATGACACCCCGGTACACCGTGGTCTTTCTGCACGAGCGACAACCTCGCTGGAGCTCTGCGCGTGTGGAGCATGAGGCGGCACGAGCCGTCTTTGCCGTGCCCACGGGTCGACGAGTCATCTGCCGGCGCCGCTTGAAACCATAGTGAGAGAGAGAAGAGAGAGAGAGTGAAAAGCGAACTTTATCTGCACTGCGCGAGGAGCGCGCTGTCCTCACCTGAAGAGTATTATCTTACACGCGAAGCACGCACTCAGCAGTCGCGCACAAAGCGAGCATACGTGGCCCTGAACAGTGCTTCCAGTGCACGAGCGCGCGTGCTTGGCAGTGACGCTGAAAGCCCGGAGCTTGTGCTTGTAGCATCGGCTGCCTTCTGGACTTTAAACCAGAGAGTACATACTCCGTCTCACAAATGTCTGCGAGTGCGAGACAAAGGCACAGGCGCGTGAGTCTAATTCAGCAAAATGCTTTGTTTGCACGAGAACTCGCGCACTGACGGCCCTTTCCAAACCCACGCGCTCGCACCCGCCCCTCTGCCAGCACTGCAAAATGTTTACGGACAATACGTGTTGTTGAACCAGTGCGTTGTGTCATTCTCCGATGCGTGTTGCAGCAAGGAAAATTCCTACAATGGCAGCCCAACATGTCTCCGCCCGCCAGAACACATTGGCGTCGTGCCGTTGCATTGCCTTTTGTTGCTTTTTTAGGCCCCGTACTATCGATTTCATTTATTTATTTATTTGATATACTGCGACATGCTGCGACCAAATTGCAGCAGTGGAAAGCAGCGGTTAAAATAAATAAACATTGAACAAAAACAAGACACTAGAAATATCGATTCAACAGTCACATATCGAGGCAAGGTAAGTTTCCCTATTTCTAATATAGACGGTTTGCACACGCGCCAGATTCCAGCCGCCATTGCTGACCTCCTCTTGTCTTGTCGAGATACCGAGCTAATGAAACGGTCGTTCACGAGCCCCCACAAAGGTCAGTGCTGGCGAGAAGGACACAGTAGAATCTAAAATGGCAACAACCTGGCCTGATGGTAATGATGAAGTGAAGTAAACGAAATAAGAGGAATCAAGAACCGAAAGTCGGTTATGGCGGCGCCCGTGCCCAGCTGCTGCAAAGCGTCTATGAAGTCATTACAGGGAAGCATGCGTGTAGATCCATCAATAATGTTCCTTAACTTAATAGTGAAAAAAAAATGCAAACAGAACACGCGCAAAAGAAATGACGGTAGCATGAAGCAAGGTTGGGGGAGAGGGTGTGCGCATGTGCAGAGAACAAACAATTAGTCGTTAGATTGTTTATACAGCAGGGAGTTTAGTCTGCCAGAACATGGCGACATTGTTACCCACTTTAGATAAGCAATTTAGCCAGTGTGGTACAACCGCTAGCCTGGGGTCTTTAACGTGCACCACGCAGTAGTGATACACGACCGCACGCCGGTACGATGCTCATCAGATCGAAACGGGCAGGGGTGGGGATTGAGCCCAGGATCCCTGGGTTCTGCATCGCGAGCTTTCGCTCCACGTGCTCCGAGCTGGTGCGCTGGCCACACGGCCACCAACCCCCCTGCGCATGTGCAGATGCCTGCTAGAAAAGTCCGTTTCAAGCAAGAGAGAAAGGAAGAAAAAAGTGAAAACCGTTTACAACTCCCTGCAACGCCGAATTAGAGCGCAGCTCTTGAGGAGGAGGGGGAGGGAAGGTACGGATAGGAGGCTATGCCCCTCCTCCTCTCCTGGTCGCCCCCCATTTGGGAAAATTTTCCGCTAAATTTAGAGGAAAAATTCCCTCTAAATTTAGGGGCAAAAATTTTCCCGCTAAATTTGGTGAAGAAAATGTTCCGCTAAATTTAGAGGGAATATTTTTCGCTATATATGAAGAGGATTTTATTCCGCTAAATTTAACGGAGAATTTTTTTGGCTAAATTTAGCGGGAAATTTCTTCGCTAAATTTAGCTCGGGAATTTTTTCCGCTAAATTTAGTGGGGACAATTTTCCGCTAAATTTAGCGGAAATATTTTTGCGAGATATAGCTGAGAAATTTTTCCGCTAAATTTTGCGGAAATTTTCCCGCTAAATTTAGGCGGGAAAATTTTCCGCTCCAATTTGGCGGGAAATTTGAGCCATCATGCACCGCGCGGTTACAACGACGCCGACGCCGCTCAAGACGGAAACGGGCGCCTAGAGCTGCGCTCTAAAAATAACTTTCAGCCTTTCCACTCTAGTGAGAGGAAGACACGCGAAGCTGTACTATGGGGGAATAAAGCAACACCTTTTTGAGAGACACAGGCCGTAGCTCTCTCTCGTGACGTCGCGAAGGAAGGCCATCGGGGCGCGCGCGGGAAGCGAACGCAACGCGTGTGGATCGACCGTCGTAGCGCGCTTTTAGTCATATACGCGTGTCTTATTAGCTAAAATGAAAACTGCACATAGCAACGGGTCTCAAAAAATTACGGTACACGGGCAAAATATTACACCGCGTAATAATCGGGATGAAATGGTACGGGGGTAGGCGTATAAGAGAAAAAAACATTAAGCCACGCAATAATTGCTGTAGGAATGCATATTATCGACACAGAAATACTTCTGACAAAATGGCGAGACACGCAGTGGTCGGACACAGCAAAACAAATCGCAGTTAAAAATCAGGTAGACGTAGATCGACGCGAACACGGCTAGACAAGTGTCGCTGATGGACGCTTTGCAGCAGCCAGCATGGGCGCCGCCATAAGCGACCTTCAGTTTTTGGTTTCTGTTATTATGTTCGCGTCACGTCATCGTTGCCACAGCAGGACGCGGTTATTGCGACTTTAGGTGCTACTGTGACCACCTCCCCAGAATAGGCCCCTGTGGAGGCTCATAAACGCCCGCCTCAGTGGCTCGGCATTTCGGTAAAACAGGAGAAGGTCGGCTATGGCGGCTCAATCTGGCGCGTGTGCAAAGCGTCTATACGATCATGCGGGCGACGTTATCGCGTGCAGTCACTGAATTCTTGCATCACACCCGGCCACACGGCAAAAGTAACGTAATTCTCTGATCGAATGACATTATGGGGTCGACAAATCAGCTGGCATGCGCTCATATAATCACTCAAGACCTCTATCTCGATTAAGTCCCATATCATTTAATGAAAATATATTAACTTGTACGTGTGGCAGGGGTACTAAACTTACTATTTACAGTCAACTAATTTACTTCGCCCTACGGGCTCGAATGCCTTAGAACAAAATATCTTATTTTGTATACAATAATACTATTACCTTAAATGCCGTTAAGATTCTAGTATAAAAGCGGTAAAGGCAATAAAATAACATTAGCATAAATGAACACATAAGCACAAACAACGCACTTGTATAATCACACAAACTTGTTATTCACCTTCCAGTTAAGACTAGAACTATTACCACGCATATTTACAAATGTAGGCGCAACCGCACACGGATAGAGACGAACAAGATGCCATCTCTGTCACGAAAAAAAAAAACCCCGACTGCAGCACTTTACTTGCGACCCACATGACCAAAAAAGCCCGTAAACAAGTTGTTACTCACCTGTCGATCGTATCCACACGTCCCACAATAGCCGTGGCGAAAACATTTGAACACAAACTTTAGGTCTCTCTCTGTCGAAAGAGAGGTCTATCGATAATCGACCAGTGTCATCAAGTCGGCTGGTTGCCACATACATGTCACTCAAACCGCAGCAGGACTTGTTCCACAAATCCACACGTAAATGCCGTAGTATCAAGCGAAAAAAAAAAAAAAACTACCCGACACTGCGGTGACGATCAAGAAACCACGGGAACGATCAAAAAAGAACCACACGCACACACATGAAAGCAGCGAGCAGCAGTGCGTTGGGAGGCTTAACGTCGTCGACCCCTCTTCTTGCTCGCGTGCGCTCCCTGCTGCGATGACTGGATTCGGATCGGTTCCCTTCCCTTCTGAAAGTGCCAGGGTTCCTTTTTAGACAGTCAGCAGCTCCCACACAGTCGTAAATTTACCAGGAATCGGAGCCCGTACGAGGGAAGAAAACGTCGCAGCGGACCAGTTCATTCGAAAAATGTGCGGATCTGCGGGATTGCGCAATGATCCCGCGGTTACGGGGATAATCATAAATAAAAAATTGAGCACTTTCAACTTTGATAGCGCGTTGTATATTATGTTTATATTATATATATAATAAATTGTACAATACTGCGCTTTTAAAACGCCTGCTATTATTGTCAGATAAACGCTCACGAACACCCCGCGCCGCTCGATAAGAAACGTTTTTTTTTTCACTGTCTGATGCCAGCCGAAAACGTTTTTTTCACGTAGTTGCGCTTATGGGCTTCCTTCCTCCACCATTGTGACGTAACCACTCGGAGCGCTATGGCCTTCTCTTCTAGGAGGTGTTGAATAAAGCAAAGGCTGGCCGCAAGCCGGCAAGCCAGAGTAGAAAGACTGGAAAGGTTACCGCCGTTGCTCATAGATGGCGGCAGCTGTCCAGAGTGTTGTGTCGACATATATTTGCTGGCGGGACACGATCCCGGGGGAACCTATAGCCCTCAACAGCCCGCTCTAACAGAATGCCTAATTCTGCTGGTGCCCGTAACTCGTCATACTGGTGTGTTTACCGCGCCCCAAAAGGTGGTCCCTGGATTTCCACCTGATGACGTCGCGCAAAAGTGTCACGTGGTCGCGAGCCGCGACCGCTTGCAGTAAGCGTGTCGCAGCAGCTGCTTGGTATTCCACAGACGCCCGCTCTTCCGCTGCATGCCGCCGTCCAGCTTGACAGGCCACGGCAGCTTCGGAAGCCAGGAGTTGACACGTAGAGCGTCCGTATTGGCAGAGCGTCCAACTGCTCGATCGGGGATCACGTGGTTTCTAGGCTACGTTTGCGGTACGAGCTGCGAGGAGGCAGCAAAAAGCGCGTCGATCGTCTGCTAACGTCTCTCCGCGTCTCCATCTGCTTTCCTGCTCGCCACACGACAACGCAGCGCATGCGCGCCTACGACCCCATCCCCGCCGGAGGCGTTCGCCATTCGAATTTCCAAAAGCACCCCATCTGGTTTGAGATGGGCCCTCTGCTGCAATCTCGGCTCTCCCGTTGAGACGCAGCGACGACAGTCGCGCTCCCGTTCTCCTCGTGCCTTTTTGCCGGGACCTCTGGCGCTGCAACCGCCAGGATCGCGCGGGTTCGACACAGCGCGGCACTCCGGGCTTCGTGGACGTCATTTGTTTTCGCGTCACATCGGGATTACCTTTGGTCTACGGGCGGTGCCGGGACGCTAAAACAGACCAGTCGAAGAAGCCTTTCTATACCGCATCTCATGGCAGGTTGCGTGCAGCAGAGGCAAAAGCGCGAGGCGCGAGGGCCTGGCATTCATATTTGGTTTTCTTTCACGAGCACCCGCGAAAAGAAAGCACATCTGAAAGCCGCTGTGCCAGCGCCAATGCCTTTGCCTTTGCTGCACACAACTCCTGAGATAGAGTATAGATGTCGAGTTGATGTCTTCACCACACAAAAAAGTCAAGGCCGTCCAATAGAGACGGAAGGTCTTCCCTGACGACAGGCCTCCTTGGAAAGTTTGCAAGCCGAACTGCAAAAGAAATACGTAGCTTGAACATGACGTCAACGCAACATGCTGATGGCCATTCCTACTTGTACTTACCGAGGAAAAAAACAATTTTGATAGTGCTTCGGACGGCATATGCTCAGGCAGCAAAGCCATCATAATGGCCGCCGATGACAGCTGCAATGGATATATAGAACTACTGATGGCACGACGACTTTAGTAATCATCTCATTAGTTATTTTATTCATTTTAATATGTTTGAGATAAAGCCACGAAGAGTGAAATGGGCGAAAGCAAAAAATAGAAATGACTGCTGAAATTTTGGCCAGGACTATAGTCTATACAGAAATAAATCAGCGCGGCCTGCAGGAATTAAATAGTTCCACGAGTCGTCGGAGTCGGGCTATATTGATTCGATATATGGCTCACGATATATCGAACCAACTGTTTGTTCACTATGCAGAAGCCAATAAACATAATAAAAAACACGTAAATAAAATACATTTACCAATGACCATTATTTTCTAAATCACATAATGTATCATTTGTTTCGAAGACATGAAACAATCGTTTCTTGGAGTGAACAAGAACATATTGTATATTTATTTGTCCAGCTGGAAGATCATGTCACCTGACTTTAATAATGTGACCTATGGCCACGAGACACCGTGACGTGATGTCACGTGACCACGTCGCGGGACTTCAGGTCACGCGTCGTGAGTTTTACCTCCTAAGTATCTCCGCCAAATTTAGCGGGAAATGAAGGGACGGACGGATGGACAGAGGTGACAGATTGGTGCAAATCGGGGGCTCGTTAAATGGCTCTACATGCTTTAAAACAATATATAGTCTCTGTTATGAGGTCCCTAAAATAACTTGTTTGTGAATTATCATATAAATAATATCAAATTGGAATAAATCGAAATTGTTAACTAGGCTCTCCAGTCATTTCAGGCACAGAAAGCAACACTTTTGGCACTAATAAGCGATCATCGGTTTTCGCTGTATTCTCCTAAAGCTTAACGAATGTCATTTCAAGCTAGCGGTGTATTTCTCGTGTCGTAAAAAAGCGATATGATGTGTTCGCGCTAGCACTGTCCCTTGGTGTACGCGGTATGAAGAAGGACGAAAGACATTAGTGGTGCGAGAAATGACGCCCACTTTGGTAAAGGAGTCCAAGCGCGACGATACGTATACGACGGCAAAGTGAGCAGCACATCGTGCGAACGTAGTGGGACCATAAATTTCGGGAAACACACTACGCCTTTATCGCCACTTACGCGGGAAACGAACGTGGTCACGTTAATTAAAAACAAAAAATATAATGCAGGCAAAAAGTAAATAATGCAGACGAAAGACAAAGCTATAGAAAAAAATAACGAAAGGTTCCGCAGAAAAAGAAAAAAAGATAATTGTCGTGTCATACAGATGTACTGTTGTGATGGCCGAGTGCGCTGCACACTGCAACACAGGTACACTGTTTCTTTTTAGCGGAAGGTGTTCATGTGGTGATGACAACACTGAAACTGTGACGTCACGTGGAACCTTTACGTAACGAGACGCTAAATTGAGTGGAAATATTTTCCACTAAGTTTAATGGAAAAGTTTTCCCGCTAGATGTAGCGAAAAAAAGGACGGCGTCATTTGATGTGGTCACGTGAGGTTGTAACGTCACAATGTCGCGATACACTGATTCCCCTCTAAATTTAGCGGAGAAATTGATTCCACTATACTTAGCGGGCGAATTGTGACGTCGTGGCACATGACGGCACGTGATACTGTTGGGTGACTTCGCAATTTCTCCGCTCAATTTAGCGAAAACAAATTGTGACGTCACGTGATGGCTCGTGATACTGTGGCATCATGATGTTACGACGCTGTGATTTCCTGCTAAATTTTGCGGGGAATGTTCCCCGCTAAATATGGCGAGAAAATTACGGCGTCAATTGACTATCATGTCGTCATGTAATACCGTGACGTCAGAATGTCACGACACACTGATCCCCTAATTTTAGCGTAAAAGTTTCCGCTACATTTAGCGGGAAAATTGTGACATGACGGCACGTGATACTGTTAGGGGACTTCACAGTTTCCCCGCTTAATTTAACGTACAAATTTGTGACGTCACATGACGGCACGTGGTATGGGGGCATCACAATATAACCACTCTGTGATTCCCCCTATAAATTTGGCATATACATCTTCCCGCTAAGTTTATCAGGCCACCAGTTGCGCACGCAAAGCACACAGGCGATCCTAGAGTTCCTGTATAGGCTCCCTACGGGAGCCAGCAGTGTTGCCGCACTGTCACTTCGATTTCTCCCTCGTCGAGAGGCAAAAATTCCCTTTTTTTCCCACCACACCATTTAGTGACAGAAATCGTTTCTAAGATACGCATGACGCCGCCAAGCATATTTAAATAAAGCAACACCTCCCCTATGTTTTTGTTTTGAACAAGTTTGCATCGCATAAATTACGAAATGTGGAAGTTGACATTCGGCAAACTGGGTCTCCCTTCCCCTTCTCTTCCGCACTATACATTGGTTGAATGAACCAGGGGTACTAAATGAAGGCAAGCAGGTCATTAACTAAACTAAACTAATATCGCCTGCTCGTTTTCGTGATTTAAAAAAGACCACACCAACTGTGCAATCCATGATCTATCGCATTGACAGAGGACGTGTGTGCGTAGCTAGCGGTGAGGAAAGCGCGCGAACCGACAGTACTGTACTGGCAGGCTGGCAGCATGTACATGATGTAAGTCGTGATGAATTAGATTGGCTCTTCAAAACAGCAAACTGTCTGAGTAGCTAGTGCCACTTTCTTTCTCTTGTTCGATGTAGATAAGAAAGTTAAAAAATTCCGGTTTAGTTCCTTTATTAAAAAAATATTTCCCACGTTTTACATGTGTTTAAATTCCGGTTTCCCTTTTTCCCTAGCTGCCATGCTTTTTCCCACAATATGGGAAATTTCCCACGATTCGGCAACACTGAGCCAGAGTTGCGCGTTCATCTCCGTAGCGCCGTCTTTCCTGCACGGCATGTTGATCCCGCTCTTCACGTGACTGACCAAGCGCCCGGTGCGCAACCACGATTGGCCCTCTCCCCCCCCCCCCCCCATCATCTTTCACAACGCTTAGAAGAAGAAGGGCACGTGCAACATCTACTTTCCTGCAAGGCACTTGATCCCGCTCCTCACGTGATGGGATCTCGGCGAAGAGCGGCGCGGCGGCACGTGGAAAACAGACGCGCAACTCTGGCTCCTGTCTCTAGGCGATCCGCAAGAAGAGCGCCATCTAGTGTACTCATTATCAATTACAAAATTTTCGCCATATTGGAGGGTTCCCGTACCGATAGTTTCGCCCGAGAGTCCATGGTCCCGCGGCAAAGTGGGAGTCCTAGAACTAAAATATGATCACCTGCTGCAAGTACAGTACGAACCCTCCACTAACGTCTTTGATAAAGACTGTTCACTGACCTGGATGGCCCAGTTCACCGCTTGAGTGTGTCTCGCGTCCTTGTTGTTGACAATTCAAGAATCAAGGAAAGAATAAAAACACTTAGTGACAAGGACAGACATCGCATACAGCACAACACACAACTGTGATGTCTCTCCTTGTCCCCAAGTGTTTCTTTTTTTTCCTTGAATCTTGTCTTTTCACCAACCCGCTCTTTGTTCTTTGGCTGATAATTCATTTTCCAGAATTTCACGGCCGTCTTTCTTTTCGTAACCCATTTAGTTCACAAATGAATTATGCTAATATCATTAAAACCGAGTTAAATGCAGACGCTCCTCCTCTACAACTGGAAAATATAAAGAAAGAAAGCAATATAGTGCCTCCTAATTTGCATGATGATGATAGCTGCAAGAGTTTTGCATATGGCCTACGACGGCTCTCCCTGTAAAAAGAAACAAAACAATTAACAACAACAAAAAACCAACGAGCGCAAGCGTACAAGCGAGTTGGTTAGGAAACATCGTGATCGAAAGTTCTAAACCTTGAGACAAGGAGAAATAAAAGGAACGGACAAGACGTCAAAACAGCAACAGGGCTGAAGGATTGCGTCTGGCGAGTTTGGTGGCGTGACAGGTTCGCTTTCTCGTTGGTTCAGGAAGCGTCTTTTTGTTGATCTTTTTTGTACTGCTTGTACCACGTCGGCTTGCTCCGGTCGACTGTGACAGATCTACGACACCGAGAAGTAAAATAGAATATTAATAAGGGGAACATTGTCACGAAGTGGGTTATATACTCTGTTGTTGGGACGGAAGCCGCTGGATCTTTTCACTGCGGCGTTTCGGGGCTGCTCGTTGTCTCGTCACTACGGGAGAAAGACGCGCTTTGTTTCTTTCTGCTTTTGGGGTAAAGCGCGATCCAAACCAACGCGTCTTTCGAGCGCGCGTAGGCCGTGCGCTTCCCGGAAATTGCGTATTTCGTGACGTTTTTGCTGTTTCCGGTGCGCTTTCTGAGTCACAACCAATCGCGTTGGTTAGGACGGTGCGCTTTCGCGTGAGCGGAGAGCATCTGCGCCAGACGGCGAAGAAACGCGGAACCGGAACTGGTGCCCTCCGCCGATTGGCCGGGAGAGGAGCGCCCTACTACGTCACAGCCCGTTTTCGTGCGCGTTCAGAAGAAGTTGAAATCATCCGACTTTCTTATGCGCGTCCGGAAGGCGCAAGGAATCGGCGTGACGTCACGAAATACGCAATTTCCGGGAAGCGCGCGGCCTACGCTCGCACAAAAACGTGTTGGTTTGGATCGCGCTTAAGATCGCCAAATGACTTCCTGACCAGAACGCCAGCACGCCGTTTGCAAACGGGCCTTTTAGCCATACCGGGCATGGGCACTGACCGTGCCCGGAAACCAGATTCCTGTGCAAGGAGGCCTTTGCGCATGCGCCGACAGCAGCGCCATCGTAGCGGTGTGACGTCAGAGAGTCGAGTTGCTATATAGTTCGTTCAAGACTAACGCGACATGACGGATTTTGTGAATGGCAGATAATATTAATGATTATTTTTGAATGGTAACACCAGTCTTGTAGACGCTACACGAAAATTTAATCGATTACAATTACAATAGTCTCGGTTAAAAAGCATTCAATTAGATTACTCGATTATACTTGCGAAGAAAACTAGTTGGCCGTTACTTGAAAAACTAACCAGTACTTTTGCGATTACTTTGAAATTTTCAGAACGACCTTTTTCTGGCGGTTCAAAGAAGGCCCCTTTCGTACTGTCCATTATTGGATTAGCGTCGCCAAATTACAAACTACCGTAAAATAGCGCCAACCCTACTTTCACTGAAAACTGCGGGTTAATTTAGACACGGGCGCTTGTCCGGTCAAATCGAGCGCTTAACGAATAATTTTCAGAATTCTCGAGGTTGAAAAATGCTAATAGTGGGCGCTCGAACGAAGTGGGCGCTTAATTTTCTGAATTCTCCAATTTCGGTCGACCATCCTCCTGTCAGACTTCGTTCGAGGATTCCTCGGAAGGAAACTTGTAGGAACAAAGGGCCGCCATTACGAAAGGATGATGAAATATAGCGACGCTTACAAGTAATTGTCGTACGCTCAAAAGTAATAACATTACTATTGTCATTAATTCCTAATGAGAGTAATCAAATGATTACAGAATTACTCGAAAAAGTAATCGGTTTCGAGTAATTTGATTCTTTGTAGGAATTACCGTACAATTCTGAGTAATACAAACTAACGCTAACGAAGCATGCATTTTTATGTGTGTAGTATGTATGAGAATATTTTACGTGCCCGATATGCACTTTTTGCGACACAAAGTACGGGCTAATCGAGAAAGAAATGGCTCTCTTTTTCAGACCTTTTTTTTACAGCGGTGCTGTTAAGGGCTGTAGTCGGTGACAGGTCAAGAACGAAGTGGAAGCTCCTCCCACCTCTTGCCACATTAGCCGAGCAAACGGTGGAGAGAAGGTCGCCTCCTCTTCGGCGATCGCTCTACTAAACTGGAAAGGGGTGGGAGGAGCTTCCACTTCGTTCTTGACCTGTCACCGACTATAGTTGCCCAGGATGTTGTCCGGTACCACAAAAATGTCGACACCCGTGGTCGACACAACACTCTGGGTGTCGCCGTCACTCATAGATGGCAGTAGCTGTCCAGAGTGTTGTGTTTGCCGGTCGTCTGCTTGCCGCCGTCGCTCATAGATGGCGGCAACCTTTCCAGCCTCGGAAACCAGACAACTGGTTGCTGCCGTCGCTCATAGATGGCGGCAACATTTCTTCGGAGGAAGGACAGCGGGAACGGAACGAGCGGCGATGTGCGCAGTAGCGCGAATGGTTCCGCAACCGCCGCGAGGCCGCTATCGCCTCAAGTTCCACTGCGTCGAGCGCTTCAGATTCCCTTGCGAACGACGAGCAGAACGCTCGGCTGGAAAGTCACCACCGAGAACAGAAGCTACAGATCCGCTGCTCTTCCTTCGTCACCAGAGTAAAAAAACTTAAACTTTTGTTTTTTGTTTCTTGTGCAGTTTATTTATTGCAGGCGCCAACTATTCGCGGCGAGAAGTTTTTGGTATCGCCGCCTGGTGGAATTTTTTCGCAACCCAAAGTGAGGATACTTCAACTTCTGCTAGAGCAAGCTCGTACTATACACCAAGCTTCTCTGCACTACGAAAACAAAAACATAGCCGCGGGGGTAGCGCGTGCACTACCAATAGTGAGGAACACAGAAGCGCCCCTAGCGAGCTTCTCTCCGCGAATAGGGAGAATTCACCGGCGGCCATGGCTGTGTGCGCGTCTGCTGTGCGAGTGCAGACGGCGAGCTTCTGCAGTTCTTTGGCAACGTGCGTCCCGCTCAATCAAGATTGCCGGTCTTAAAAGCCTACTTTATGTGAGCTCGTTCTGAGCATGCGCTCTAAACATCGCCCTCAAATATGGCGCCCAGTGAATACCCTCTGTAGAAGGAAGGGAAAATACGTTTGTTTAGTTGCTGACGTTCTTAGGTGGCGGGTAGCGCCCACTATTTTTACTACAAACATCATTTCTATATGCTACATACATATTTCTATAAGTTCACTCTTTGTGTAAAAAAAAATTGTTAGTATCTTATGATAGTCAAATTCTTGCGGTCTCACTTTCTGTGAATGAAATTATTGTTTTGTGGTTGAATGCCAAGTGTGCTTTCTTGATTGATAAATAAATAAGAAATAGAAGGTTAAAAGCACCTCTCCTGTCGTGTGTGTATCTTCAGTGTCCCCGTTTTGTTCGCGCTTTGAACATTTTATTCAGTGTGGATCAACTAGCCAAAACCCAAGTTTTAACGCAACAATGATTGATAAGATGGCCCGCGTGGTCGTTTTAATTTTGTAACTTTCGTCGCTGAACAATGTTAAAAGGGTGGTGTGGCCTTATCGGGCAAATTTCGTACTCAAGTCCGAATGAAGATTGGTATTATTTTGATGCGAAAACGACCCTTTGATACAAATATAAACGAATTGGTATTAGGTGTGATATGTCAGTCTCCGATTTATGTCAGGTAGACAGAGAGATGGGAGCGCGCGCTCAACTCTTCACTGATACCTTCTTTATTTGCTCCTGCCAACGAAAACTTTAAAGATAATGTACAACGATTCAGCAATTGCAGGTTACCCCATAGACTTGGTATTCCCGATATTTGCCGGACTAAGTACAGGTTACAAAATGAATAAAGATCAGACGAAGCAATGTATTTACTCTAATTTGAAGCAAACCCCCCAAACTGGGGGAAAGACGAAGACAATACACAAGAGACGGAGTTTTGAGACTCTGTGTGCTGTGCTGTCCTCCGTCTTTTGCCTCTTGGGTGCTTGTCTTAAATTATATTACACCTTCACCAGCTCGTTTGCTCCCTCACTTTTTGTTCGACTTTACCCCTTTTTTCGTTCGTTCATTTGTCTATTTTCTGCGCTCATGAAGAGCCGACGACTCTGTAATGATGCGCAAATAGTGACATTAGTAAATATTGTCACAGACGACTTAAATGCTTAAAAAGTTCAGGTGAAAACGTCAATATCCGCTGCACCTAGGGTGTCATACAAATGTTGTAGGTGGGTCATGTTGGATAATTAAGATGCTTTGATAAACAAACAAAGTAATTTAAAATCGCAAAACCTCGCTCTGGAACGTAATCATGAATAGATGACGTAGTACGTGACACCGGCAGAACGGATTAATCCACGAAGGCTATTACACAAAAATATTTAACCTGTAGCTTGCTCGTGTCTTCTTTAACTCAACAGTAGGGCGATTCCGTCGTTCCAAAAGTCTCCTATATTCGTAATAAACTGTACATACCAATATAACTATCACACACAAAAAAGAATTCGCTCGAAACGCTTTTGAGCATCTTCTAGCAGCCCTGGTCATTCTTGTACGCTCAAAGACTCTCCCTGTACATCAGACAGTTATCGACGGGAGAGGTCAGCACTCTATTCATGTTCACAAATAAGCTCGTCTAAAGCCGTAGTCTTACTGCTCACACATCAGACAAAAAACACGGTCGGCAGACATGGCGACAGAATTGTCTGCACACACGCCTCAGGCATGTTGGAAGCATGTTTGCCTCACACATTTTGTTCACTTTCAAGAGATCTGCAGACAGTTGTGTACGACCCATGTAATAGGACCGCCACTCAAGAAACTTGGACAATGTATGCAGACACATTTTGCGTGTGATGTATGAGCTAAGTGACAGCGGCTTAAAAGCGTCCTAAAACTTAATAGGAAGCTCAGCCTGGAAGACTTGTGTGCCTTGACATCGCCACGCAGAAGTGGCACCGTCTGCATACCTTAATTAGTATTTTCTCGGTTGAATGTGGCTCGTTCTTCGTACTGCTTAGGGACTGGAGTTTTTTTGCCGAGCTTGCAGTACGAGCGCGGGGGTACACGGTAAATTGACCACATTACGGGTGTAGCCTCATCAACTATTCAACAGCCCTTAGTTGTCCCATTAGTCTCGTCGTTCGGTCTCGGTGTGTGTGTGTGTGTGTGTGTGTGTGTGTGTGTGTGTGTGTGTGTGTGTGTGTGTGTGTGTGTGCGTGTGTGCGTGCGTGTGTGCGTGTGCGTGTGTTTTCATTGTTTTCCGCAATTGCGTGCAGGTATTTTTTCTTTGTGTGTGTGTTTGATTGAACGAAAATAGTAACCGACCCCGTACAACTTGTCGGTACCAATATCGTTCCATTTTTCGAAGTCGAGTGCTGACATATCTCTGAAAACGTGTTTCATGTTAAGCATATCTGTGAATTGAATTTAAAGACTGTTGTTAGGAGTTCATGAGTTGTTCAACCGATTGTTTTTTTATCTGAATGTTTACTCGCGAATGACTTAATTGATTTTTATGTCAGTTAGTGAATTCGCTGTAAATATCAACTTGTTTTAATATGCTGCAGGGCTATCTTTTGAATATCTCTGCCGAAAATATATTACCAACTACATAGTCCGACTTTTAGGTGTGTTATATTCCTACCCTTAGTTTAGATTGATATCCCTCAAACAATTGCGGTGCTCCTAAATAACTTTGTTAAGAGTTTGAAGCTTTCAATCGACAGCGAAATCTCCTTAAAACTGCCCAATTTCTGTTACAAAACTTTTTATGTAAATATTTGTATGATTTAGGATTCAAAACAGCTGCAGCCAACTCCCCTCCCCCCTTTTTTTATGATTGTGAAAAAAAAATAAAAAACGAAGTGCCATCGGTTATAGTACGGGTGCAAATACTTCCACACAAAAAAGCACACGATTGGCTCGAGAACGCCGCCGTTGATCTAATTGCTTCCGCTGATCATTTGTGCAACAATAACGCCAGACAGAAACCTTTAGTCATTCGTAACGAGATTAGAAAAGCGCATTCCGTAGTATCGATCCTTCTGCGGCACCCCGTAGGTAAAGTGAAACTAACGACAATGCCAGATCGTGCCCCTCTCTGCCTTCTTTCTGGGCAAGAGGCTTCGTATTTTGGAAAAGAGCTTCCCGAGTCCATTTGTTTCTAATAGAATTTTAGTAGATCGTTTCCATACCTTCGATAACGATACCCAATAAAGATACGACGCGTGGGCGAAGGCGTCGCTGCTAAAACTAAACCGAAGGGGGCAACAGCAACGTGGACTATTTGTTTGCACTTCTGGACGCAGTGCGCTTGACGCAGCGTTCGGCTGGCGTAGCCGAACTCTGCGTCGGCGTTCGCCGGGGGCTCTTGGGCAATCAGTGAAGCACTAATTGGGCACGAGTCCGCGCTGAACGCTGACTCTATAGCACTCGCATCCAATCTGTGTTTCGTGCTCATTCGAGGAAGATGACGTAAAGGATCCGGCCCACAGTAAACACCGAGCTCTGTGGAAAACGATATGGACAAAGCGCCTCCTATAGACTAACACGCTGTGTACAAACATGTCCGCGTTTGCCACCCGTGCTCAGAAGTCAAATTTGCACGAGGTGAAGCTTCTGCGCATGCGCCTTGCCGACAGCAGCGCCACCCCAGCGGCGTGACGTCATAGCTGCAGCTTGAGAGTCCGTGGCGAGTCACGATCATCTCATTATTGCTCGCAGCCAATGCGATCGCTGTATTGGTCGATAAGATCATCGAAGAACGATTCATTAAGTAAGAAGCGTGAACTTGACGAGCCGTACCCTGAGTTTCTTAAGTTGTCGATGACCATAACTCCGCCTATATTTCTCTCTGTTCCTGGGCTTGCCTGACCTTTCGGAGTTCGTATACTGCGTACGAGGGTATTGGGAGATGAGAGTACCTAAGACGAATTTCGGGGCTGAGGATTGATTTATTTCGACCACCTGGGAATCTTTCGACGTGCACCCGAAAGCTCGGTTACACGGCGCCTTCCCTGCGCAAAGCCTCTGTCATATTGCGGGCATCTCGGGCGGGATTCGAACCCGCCACCTGGGGATCCGTAGGCCGGCGCTCTGCCTCTAAACCCTCCTAGGGCAACTTTTTTATGGTAAATACAACACACATCGTTGTTTTTTTGTTTTTTTTGTGAAAATCAAAACAGATATGGGCAACGGATCGCCTGTGACGACACGTCCGTCTGTAACGTCAGATCTCTCTGCAATCCCCCCCCCCCCTCTCTGTTGTTTTCCCCTTCCCCCCAAGCCTGACACACAAATCCGCCCCTGGCTCTTTGTCGAACTCAACTTCATTGCTCGGTGGGTATTAACATTTTCTGTAGAAAGCCTCGTAATCAACTGGTCATTTGAGGAATATGGCAGCGAAGGAAAAGGGACCGTAAAACAAGGTGCTCGTAAGCCTGGGTTATGATTTCGGGCATCGTTAAAATCGGCTTATCTTGTCGACCTCTAGTATACTGTGCCATGATTCCAGTCGTTATTTCATATCATTGTATTGTTTCTCGTTTCTGGTTAAGGCTGTCGTGGACGTTTCGACTATTCTTAGTTCGGTGGAATTACCGCGTTCCTATCGTACGTCCATTAACTGCCGATGTTTTCGTAATTATGCAAAGCGAGACCCACTACGGATCAGTTATGAATTGACTGAACTATGAATGGTCACGAAAAAATACACCATCTTGGTTTACATGCGTAAAATTATCCGAAATATCGCCGATCAATCATCGAACTGGGCAAAAAACCGACTTACTGACGGAGACTGAAAAGACGTCTCTAAATGGCATCATGCGTAGCTTCATGAACGTGAAGAGCTGATGCCAGAACAATAGAGTCGTTAAAAACTGAATCCAGCTCCAGAGCTTGAGAGATTACAACGTGCAGTCGTCGAGAATATGGACGCAATTAGGTGCAATTACTTCGCTATACCAGGCGCGCGGTCGGTATATTTCATCGAACAGAGCTCTGACTCTAATCTCGGACAGTAGCCTAAAAAACGCAAGGCGTGACGACTACCTCGCATCTTACTATTGTCAGGGATAAAAAAGGATAGACAAACGTAGAACAAAATATAAAGGTTCGACTGGCGAACTTGTGCCAGGAACCAAAGAAAGAACGAGCGTCGAGAAAGCAGCACCGAGCGCCGGTATGTCGGCGTGACAACTGGTTAGCGCGAGAGCGACTCGGCAAGGCCGCGAAGGCTCTTCATTTATTACACTCGGTATCTCGAACGCGATTCTTCTCGAAGTATCGGAATAGCGTTCTCTCTGCGACTGCACGCGGTATATCTCTCCATGACCAGGGAAACTCCGGCACGAGTTGGTAAAGACGCCGTAGATCGAATTACGAAGCAAGAAGGGCGAACATTATCATCCACGCCCAACCCCAAAACCACTCGCGAGGCAAAGGAAGACTTTGGGTGAGAAAACACTAAGGCGAAGTGTTCGTCTCAATAAATCGGCCGCACTCTCGATGTTATTCTTTCCTATTTTCGCCTACTCTGCCACACTTGTGTCCTATTGCATTCTGTACGTCAACAAAGCTCGAGGCGGGCAAACAATGCACGAGACATTCAATATTTACCCCGAACCAGAGAGCGGAGACGACTCGTATAGCATTCGAAAATGTGGAGCGACGCCGCACCATTTGTCACGACTATGCAAAATGCATGTGTCGAAAGTCTCGCATGTTCTTTCATCCCCGCCTCGGTAAAAGGAAACAGTAAAGCGGGCGAGTGAAAAAGATTTATAAAGAAAAAGAATAAAGGTTCGCGCGAGCTATAAGAGATTGGTTTTGCATTACTGAGCACGGATCAATATATACTGGGACGTTGTAGCTCGCGACGCTGTGCCCTGGTTATTGTTATGAAAATTGCAGCTGCATGTGCTGGTAGTCGAATTCGCTCGGAATATTCTTTGGGCTTTATCTCGTTCTTGCTGATTGCATTTTTTTTTGTGCTTTAGTTTTTTGGGGGAGGGGGAGAATGCGAGTGGAAAGAGAGAGATACTCTGCCTGAAGGATTTTGAGCCCATCAGACTGAACAGAAAAAAAATAATAATAATAAAAAAGAACGCTTCAAATCCGACGTGACGCTCGCGGGAGTGATGGATAAATTGCGAAATATTCTTGAACAACATAATGCTTTTTATTCCGACCTTGTATATTGCCTCGCTGTATTGATTTTACATAAAAAAGAAGCGTCCCACTCTCTTTTTTTTTTCAACAAAAGCTGTGTGAAATAAATGCTCTTCCTTTTACAACGGACACGGAGTGGCGCTTCTAAGAATAAGTTTGAAAACAATCAGTTCAAAACATCCTGAAACTCTTAAAAAAGGAAGAAAAGAAAAATGGCAGCGTCTATTTATTTTGCAATGCACTTGGCAGCGCCAGTCCAGTGTAATCTCCTGATGGACAGCTTGGACAATGACGTGGCTTAAAATATGTTTAGGAATTACCTCTCACAGCGGAGCTAGTTTCCCCAGGATCGTGTCCCCCGCAAAGAAATGAAGACACCGAACTCTGGACACCTACCGCCATCTGTGAGCGACGGCGGGAAGCCACGTATCTGGTTGCCGCCGTCGCTCATAGATGGCGGTAGCCTTTCCACTCTGGCTTGCCGACTTGCGGCCGGCCATTACTTTCCATTGTACAGCTCCGCTGGTCTTCCTTCTTCACGATAGCGGAAAGGCTGAAAGTTCTTTAATTAGGAAAATTAGCCGTATGGTTCCAATTCGAAACTTGATGAGTTTGGTAGTAAGCTCCATGAATCCGTCAATTTTAGGAAGACTTAGAGCGCGTGTGAAGCGTGCCAGTGCGCTAAATTTTTCACTCGTGTAGCGGGCACATGCCTGGCGATGCGAAAACTGGGATGATAAGAATATGATCCGCGTTTTGCAATCCCTTACATCTGCCGTGGCAAACAATTTGTTCCCGTAAAGTTTTTTTTTATTACTTTATTGGTAGAAGTTTTTGCTGAAACATCTCGTTCTTTAAATAAGCCTCGATTTGCCGAGCGACCCCCGTAGATTGTCGCAATTGGCTCTCATATGCTTTACGGTGAAGTGGACGCTAAAGATTTCTAAGACTGCAGCGTAGATATACAGAGCTGTAAGAGCAAGAAATGAGCTGAGCTGCAGGGGCGAGTTGGTGAAACGAAACGAATAATACACAAATGTAGGAGGGCGAGGACAGACAAAAGTAAGAGACAAGAAAAAATGAAGTAAAAAAAAGAATATTATACGAGGGTTTGTATAAGGAGCCAACTAAAAACACTGTTTAATGCCCAGAAAAAAGCGGGGGGGGGAGGAGGGGGGAGACAACTGCAAAAATGCATATTGAAGATAGGAAAAACCAAAAAACGAAGGCGTATACGTTAAGAGTGAAGGAACTTCAGTAATGAAGGAGCTGCATCAGAAATCAGGCTTATAACGTGAACTATAAAACTTTGAAAACGATGTAATAAGGTTATAAAAAAGAAAAAGACAGAGTTTCGGGTATAAATATTGATGGAGTGCAATTGCGTCTTTTCATTTTTTTTATATAGCTTTATTTAAAAGCTCCTTTAGAGCTCCTTCACGCTTAAAGAAATTACTTTAATTTAGCCTTCATATCCCTTACCTTTTTCTTTCTTTTTTTAAAGGGGGAAGGTTTAAACGTTCTTTACTTTTTTCAGACTCTCTCTTTTTAAGTCATTAAATCGTGCTTTTATTTTGTCACGTGTCTTGTCTTTTATTGTCCCGATTTGTGTTTTATACGCTCTGTAGACCAACTCAACTCTCCTGCGGTGGCGCTGCTGCCCGCACTGCGCATGCGCAGACGCTTCACACCTCCCGAATTTGGTTTCTGCGCAGGCGCACTGCCCACACCTCTTGTGGGTGAAGCGGCCTTGTTTGTAAACGGTTTGTTGGTATATCCACAGCTGCGTTTAATGAAGAAAAAAAAAAACTCCTTGCGCGGATTACAACTATAGTTTCTGTCACTTTAAGAAACGCAAGGCTCAATATGTTTACGCATTTTGCTGCGTCATTCATTGTTCGGGTGTCTTATATGGGCTAATACCGCAATCCCATTTTTCGATGAACGATTATTAGGTGCACTAGACTCTCCAAAACGTTTGCAGTACGCTTGTTGGGCGCCGCCATCTTGCCTTGGGTAGATTGTCTCATAGTCGAACGTTGATGAGGCGTACCCACGGCCTCAGCAAGGCTTGACTAGCAGACGATCTACCCACACCTGCAGCAAGATGGCGGCGCCCACAGGCCGCACTTGTAAACGTCTATGAAGCGCATACCAAAAATGTGAAGACTAAACGAAAATCAAATCTGAGTTGGCCAAACTATATTTAAAGATACCCCCAAATCAACGTACAACGCCGTCGCGATGTAGTGTGCTAAAAGTGCAAAGGCTATAGCGTTTCATTCTTACGACACATTTCTGGGACTCAAACGTGTTATTTGCGAGTAGCTAACGCCGTTAAAAATCCACATAGACAGAAATTATGCAAAGCGGGACACGGTTTCCAATTACGCGGGCGCTTTCACCGACGCTGCAGCGGAGAAGGGCTTAGGTTGCCGACAGCGCTGACGACGGCGGGTTGCGCGTTTATCGATCGCGGATGAACAATGTGCGGCATGTGCGTGCTGATGTGAGGAATGGCTTCGCGCGTAGCTTCACGCGCTACACGCCTATCCATTACCGGAATGTTGGTTTTGGGCCGCCGCTCACGGGGACCGGCCGGACGCTGCGAGTCACACGTCGTGCCTTTGGCCTCACCCATAAAACGAAATCTCGCTTAGTACGAAGTTCGTTGAAAGTCCGGTCGGTGTTGCGTTTTCTTTTTTGTTTTTGCTTTGTCGTTTCGTGAGCTAAGGCAGGTTGATTGATTGTCGTTAAACCTCGTCGCGGATGATGATGATGATGAATTATAGTGGGTAAAGGTTGATTACAGTGAAAACGGGACTGCGCCACTGCGACGCGTCCTCCACAAAGTTTTGGCTTCTTGCACTTCCCTCAATGAACAACTTTTCCTGCGTTATGTTTTCATGTTTCACTTCTGTAGCTGTTTTCGGCAATCGCGAAGCTTTCTTTCTTTTTTTTTTTTTAACCGGAGTGTTCGTTCATCGCTCATATTTTGGGTGTCCGTAACCACTTTGCGTGTGTCGCTGTGATGGAGCAATCGTTTCTCTTGAGTAGTAGTATTTTTTCTTTCTATTAGTGTCTTTCATGTTTTCTTTGCGTTATATAAATGTCACGCTCGCAAGTATATCATACGGGAATTGAGCACAGTTGCGTAAGAACGTCCCTGATCAAAACTTTCCCATCTTCTTCACTGCAACTGCACAAAGTTGAGCTGCTTCATAGAAGAGCAAAATCGATCAGATAGCTCCAAGATAAGCAACATAATCATAATGTGGTAGGTTGCGTTTCAAAAGTAGTCTCTGCATTGTATTTTTTTAATTATATTTATTGGAAAACTTTGGTTTGAAGAGTTCTAGGATTTATTTTGTTGAACCATTAACGGCCGGAGTTTCAGCGTCTTAAGAGACATTGAGCTGAAATCCTCGGCATCGACCGACGTCAGTCTGTCACTGAACTTTATGATTACGCAAAGTTTAGAAATTTCTTTTAAATGAAGTTACTAATTTATTTTTATTTCGCATAGGTTCGCGAATATGATAGTGAGTTTGCCATTTATTACACGAATCAGGTGAATCAATAATGTAAAAAATTGCGCGTCGACACGCAAGGTTCCGTCACGGGCAGCAGCCGAAGAAGAAATCTTCGGAGCAGCACTGTACTTGACGTTTTCAGTACGGCGTTAACCTGACCTCGGGAAAACACAATATATTATACACTATAATCATTGACAGTTTGGGAAACGCGGATCGTGGCTTTTCGCCGCGTTCTTTTCGGATAACGCCGCCATCTTTGCGTTTCTTAAATACCAATGTATCCTAACTATGCACTGTTATGAAACAATAAGAGCGGAGTTCGAAATATATTTCGACCTTATATTGCAAATGCTCGAACTCTGAGGCAGCCAGACTTGTACACGTTACCGAAAAATAGTGAGGAATTACATTTACAATTACCACGACTAAAATTGTAAATTTATTACAATTATCATAATACCTCTCCTGTAGCAGTAGACCGTTACCCCAAAAAGTAATCCGTTATTTTCGGGGCGTTACTTTTAGCAATATGATCCTCAATCAAGAAACAAAGAGACGAAGCTTATTTGAAGTTCTTATTGAAAAGCTGCGATGTTCCATTTATTGACCTTGAGTATTTTGAGTTAACGCTTGACTTTCGAAAGTCTCGTCGGACATTTTGTAGTTATTTCTACTCAATATGTTGACTGCTACGCTGAAACACCTGTATTTAAATTGAGGCACTCACGAATGTTTTATGCTGTGCATAGAGCTTTTTCAGCTTGAAACAATGGAGGCACTGGCTTACTCTCCAAGATAGAGTAAAGCTTCGTCGTCGCAGCCGCAGCCTGATATTTGAGAGTTTTAGTAGAGGTGGTAGCAGTAAGGTGTAATAAATAAGTGTTTGGCTTCGATATCCTTCTTTTCCTTTAGTTCTGAAACAGGTCTGAGCCTGCTGATGAGAATGCCGGAATCATGAAAAGTTTCCGTAACATTTAAAATATAAGCAATCGATGAAACCAAAAGCAGTAACACCTCCATAAAAGCAATCAACTAGAACGTTGGTTAAAAATAAGAGAATGTAAACGCACGTTTTCCATGTGTACCTTCTTGGGTGCCGTTCAAAACGCAGAGAGCATAGACCCTGACGGCAGTTTACTCGACTACGCGACATAGGCGCCTAGGTGCGCAACGCAACAACAGTCGGTTTCCCAAACCCCCCAAACACATACTACTACTGGCAGCGCACTCCGGCCTTCTCCAGATAGACGTCCGCTGATGCCACGGGCAAAGTTGAAGGACAGAGTACTCGTAAGACAGCGTCTCATGGCCCCACTCAACGAATTTCACTCTCTCCTCAAGCCCATGAATATCAAGTATACTGCCAGCCACCATTATGTTCTATTGGTAAAAATATCTCGCTTGAGATAAGATGAGTCCCAAGCTGGGGTAAAACAGGAAGACAAAAAGCGAAGGCTATTACCATTTTCGCAAAAAGCTGCAAAAAGCTGACTCACACAAAGGTAACACTGAGATGCATATAACCTGGCTGGAACGTCACAATAGTGGGGCCAGCCCTGTAGTTGGAACTCACAGAAAAAGTGCACCGTATTTTCAATGTGGCTGGACGTCTGCGGGGTCCGCACCCGGTGGCGTCCGGCAGGGGCAAAATATGGGGTCAAAATAAAAGCTTTTGCTTAGATAGCTGCACCTGGTGCATAGTCCGCACCCAGTGGCAGTAGTCCGCACCCGTGGATTAGTCGGACAATGAAAATCCTCTAATACGCGGCCCACTCGTTGACATAGGTCTGCTTTTTCTAGCTCACAAACAAGCCGATAATATACAGTAAAAAATCATCGTGCACAGGCTTTATTCGATGTAAAATCCGTCGCGAACCCTGTCATAATCAACGATATTGAAAACAAAATTCTCTGTAGGCATAGTCCGGGTGCACGCGTAAGATAGTCCGCGTGCAGCTCTGAAATTTTCAACTTTTAAACATGTATAGTCCGGTGGACCATAGTCCGGAAAAGATACGTAAGTATCTTTTTTGTAGACCACGAGGACGCTTGTGGCAATACCACCTTCACATATTATCACATCTGTTTTAGTGGACTTTAGGGTAGACGGAAGGCGTTGTCTCGAAGGTAGACGATCATGAAAGTGGCGATAGTCATTGATATAACTGAGAAGCATGCGACGCTTTACCTTGGTCTGTGCACTTCACTGCCTTGAGCTCTCTCGAAGAGGCATGGGGTAATCACTTGCGTCTTTCTCTTCCCGCCTTCAATCGCAAAGAAAAACAGACACTAAAAAATAAGTGCAACTTGCCCCCCCCTTTTTTTGTTGTTGTTGTAGAAATGCTTTTTTAAAATCTTTTGGACTATTTTTGTTAAAGTTTAAAAAAAAAAATTGATGGGACTTGCGTTTGGACCTAGTAAAAAAAATGTAACGGAATACAACGAATCCGTTACGCAAAAAATGCGGTGAAATGCTTTAAAATTACTCTAGAAAGTGCGCTGCGCTATTCCGTTACTAAATTCACGATAAAGCGCGTGATTACAGGCAATTCGCGTTACTCGTAACGGATTACGTGCAAGCCTGCTCGTAAGGCATACTTTTCTTTTTCTTTTCTCTTTTTTTTTTTGTAGTGCCCTGCGTACGTGCATGGTCGCTCATGCGTAGCGTGCAGGCTCAAAGTAAATCTTACTTTAACTAATCGCGAATCGTTTAATGCGGTGTAACCGGACAAAAGCTCTACCGGACAGAAGCTCTACCGGACAAAAGCTCACCGGTTTTTTCGCTGTGACCCGGACAAAAGCTTTCACCTCTTTTTTATATTTTGCCACCCGAGCGAAACATGTGGCTGGGATAAAGTGTGGACGCTGACGGACTACTGCACTATTTTTAGAAGGCGAAGCCTACCGCGATGGAGAGGTGTCAAAAGATAAGCCATAACAGGCAGAGAAGCAACGCTTTGGGACCAACATTTAGGCCACCGGAATCCGAGGGAGCGGATAAGGTCAAGCTTACTCGACCTCAAGGCATGCCGGAGCACTCCTTGTGCCACGCTCCAAGAAAACTTCGTGAACCGAAGTGGTTGACCCCGAAGAATGACCGAGAGAAGCGGCGTCACCTTGCGACCTTGCTTTTTCAATGCGTTTATGATGCGCCAAACAAGCGCACATTAATGCTAGGCGGCCGTGTCTATTTGCCACTGGCGCATTGGTTTTCTTGGGGATTGGCAGCATGAAGCTGAATCGGCAAGGATAAACTAAATTTTCGTTCCGTCACAAGGAGCGTCGTAGATGCACGGAAATCAGGCGATTATCTCGTAGGTGATGTGGTGAAACTGAAGCTAACGCTTGTAATATAGCCTGAGTCGCGGATTTTTCTTAAAATATTGCTGAGGGAACGGGAGTTGGGCCTTTGGATCGCGTACAAGACAGATGATCGATGTAGAAAGCTGTGCGGTATTTTGGATAGGCTGGCGTTGTTTTCACCAGCAGGCGTGCCCCGGTAGTGACTACCCTGACGCCAGGGTAGTTCCAGCAGGTCGCCGATGTCTACCGAAATACCGGCGACCTGCTGACTTACTTTTGATTGCACGTATGCTCAACGGCCCCCTTCCGTTATGCTTCTGCTCTCTTTTTCGGCGGCACCGACAGAGCGAATTCTTCCTTTGCCTAACTGTGCGCCCACGACGACCGGAGTTCTCCGGAACGCTGGGTAAGAGGTATGATGCCACTCTTCGGAAGATAAAGAGCGGACAAACAGTCACTCCGCGACGGATGCAGTAACAGCACCAGAAGCCCTGTCTGCCACGTCTAACCAAGCGTCTCGAGGCTGATTGACGCCCACAGGAAAATCAGGCCTCGTTGCCACGGCATTGACACAAGCTTCCGGAGAGTATGTAATCCCGCAAAGGTAGCGAAAAAACCACTTGCGCTGCTTGCAGAATCGTTCTGAAAAAAAAATTTTTTTCGAGGGGTTCAGTACCCCAGACCTACCAAGCACTGCGGAGCTCGGAAGGGTCTCGCGGCCTGCTTCGAACGAATCGATAACAACCCAGTCTCTACCCGTATCAACAACCATGCGCCTGTCAGATTTAATTGATCGCGACGCATTTTGGCAGTCGCACGTGCGCACCTAAGCTGTCCGCGCTAGTGTTAAGACCATCGCAACTTTCTCCTCCGGTGAGCTTTTGTCCGCCGTTTGTGAAAACGGGCGAGCCTTTGTCCGGTGAGCTTTTGTCCGGGATTCGTTTGGTAGGTGAAAAGTAAACTATTACACGAGGGTCGAAAACCAAAAGCATTGCTTTTCGATCTGAAACTTTTTTAAAATATTGCCTGACTATATTTTTACCTGCTTTCCTTCGAAAGCTCTCCGCCTTTTACTGCGTTACATCCGCGATGCCCAAGCACTTCAGCCGAAGCCAGCTCTCATGCATTTGGCACAAGCACTCGCGTCGGACCTATGCGCTCGTCAACAATCAATCTGTCGACGAATATTTGGATTCGCGTTCGTGACCAATCAGTGCCATGATGGCGCTTATCATCACTTGCGGATGAAAAGTTCCATGGTGTTCTTAAAAGAACACAACCCCCCCCCTTCCCTCTAAAAAAAAATAGTGTTTTTTAATTTTTTTAAGGCGATATATTATGGTTTCAAAAGACTACCATAGCACTATTTTGCTACGGCATCATATATATCTTACTAAAGAAAGAAACACAACTGTTCGAAACCGAAACCGAACCGGGGAGGAAGAAGAAATGTTGAGGGGAGTGTTGCCGGTA
The DNA here is from genome assembly GCA_037355805.1 of Ixodes ricinus. Classification (NCBI taxonomy): domain Eukaryota; kingdom Metazoa; phylum Arthropoda; class Arachnida; order Ixodida; family Ixodidae; genus Ixodes; species Ixodes ricinus. Next base: position 8,130 of record JAZHYW010037777.1, on the reverse strand, counting down.
GTCATGGTGCTACACCTGACTACGTTTTTTTTCTTTTTTTTTTGGTTTTTTCGGTTGTGAGAAGTAGGCGAGAAACGCGGACGTCGCACGTCGCACTACAAACACGCAAAAGTCAATCACTTCCGTGCTTGACGTCAGATCAGATCAGAAAACGTTTATTAAAATGATTGGGGTCCGCCACACCTCTTGATCTGAGAGTCATCTGGTGTGACGGGATGATTAGGGAGAGATGAAGGGTGTGAGGAGGAAAGGAGGGTTAGATGAGGTGTGTGAAGTTCACTGCCTTAAGGTAGGTGAGCAAAGAGTCCAGGATCTTGTTTTTCAAGCCCTTACCAATTCGTGTTCCAAAGGCGAGCGCTCTCTTCAGCTAGGAGAAGGGGCGACGACTCGGCGACGTCTTCGTGCGAATCACCTTGGTGGTCGGGCGTGTCGTACGAAAGAAATCCTAATTGTTTTGATCCGTAAGAAATGTATCCTTTGCAGCTAGACAGATTCGCCGGTACCGCGAACAACAGTTTTGAAGTAGAGGTCCCTCACCCGTCAGTCCTGACCGCGGCTCCCTCGGTGCGACGCCATGTGGAGAATTACGTAGATAATGCGCAGAGTGCTTCCGAGTACTCTGTGCAACTTCTTTTTTCTTTTATCACCGTATTTAGAAAATTACGATCAAATCGGTATCGTATTTTTCTAATCTGAATATGTCGCATTGCGTGTGACTTCGATGACGACCACGACCACAGAGACGAGAGTGAAGCGCGGCGCGACCCACGCCGGCTGCGGGCCCTCATCCACGGTTTTCGGGCGATAAGAAAGCGGACTCCGACCCTCTAATTGTGTTCTGGGTACAGTTGGGCTCCGCGTGTCGAAGTGCAAATAAGAACCTTGGCGAGCATAAATACCCTGCGAGATGTAAATATTTAAGGAAAATCATGGTGGCAAGCTTTGAGTCATCTGATCCGGTGAAATTTTACATCGCGACCACTTGCTTGCTCTTTTTCGCTTTTGAGTTACAAAAGGAGAAGCTAAGGAAGATGATGTTGAAAAATAATTTCATTGTCGTTTTAATATCCCGATGAGTGGAGCTGGACTTATATAGTTTGTAGGCCGGTTCGCACTATTAAAAGCAGAACAGAGAATTTAAATGGAACCGCCGCCGTAGCCCTTTCCAAAGAGCGATAGCCAAAAAAAAAATATATATATATATATAGGGTGTTTCCACGAAAGGTGGACAAATCTCGATATTGCAGAAGCTTCTCGACGCGACAAAGAAAAGGCTTACGTCTTTTTGGTCCTGGGCTGAAGGGGTTTCACTTAGAGAAGAATATTAAAGTCCGAGATAATTAAATTGTTAGTTATTTTTTTCGTAATTAACTTTTTTAATATTGTAGTTTGACGGCATAGTTTCGAATCTAGGGAAAATTGCTCAGCGTCGTCGAAAAACACTAAATCAACGATAATAAAAGAACGATCGAGAGTCACGCAGAAGGATTCCACGGCTTTCTCGAAAACCGTAAGTGCATCCAACCTTTTCTGCGCTGTCATCGCGCGACGCAGCAGAGGCTGGATTTGCACTATCTCTCCATGGGAGCGCGGTGCCGTCGGGAACTGAGATGCCCTCCGATGGCAAAACGAAACTAAAAACCCGTCGAATTTGTACGGTTTTTCAGAAAGCCGTAAAACGCTTCGAGTGCTTTCCATCGTTCTCCAATTTGTTGATATAGTGATTTTTGACGATGCTGAGCAATTTTCTAATTGAAACTATCATGCCCTTAAACTCAATAATAAAAAAGTTAATTACGCAAATAATACTGGCAATATAATTATCTCGAAGACTTTAATAATTTTCCTAAAAAGCCCCTAGCCCGGAACCAAAACGACACAAGCCTTTTTCTTTTGTTGCAACGCGTAGTTTTCGCAATATAATCTGAATTTGTCCACCTTTCGTGAAACACCCTGTATATGTATTGAAGGGTTCTTTTTGACGCCCTAACGCGGTTATTACAAAATGTATGCATTTTGAAGATGATAAAAGAGAGTAAGAGTAGTCGAAAATAATTGTTTGCGGAGCATAAGCATATTACTGCAATAATCGTCTAAAAACACCGCTATATGGGGTTTTTTTTTTTTTTTTTGGGGGGGGGGGGGGGAGTTTCAGGCTCTGGCTGTCAGCTTTTGAGCGCGCGCTCGCTAGCTGGCTTCCTCTTGACTCCTTGTCTCTTCCCCGGGGATTATTTTCGCCGGGTTGAATCGTAGCCCGGGGGCAGTATCGGCAACGAGCCCTCGAGCATTCTCGAGACATCGGCACTTGCTGTTCCACCGGCTATCGGAGGCGCGGAGGATCCTTCGCTCGCTATTGGCTGACAGTGGTCCTGGTTTCGGAGCATGCCCTGCCCATCGCCGAATATCACCTCGGTGTGTTGGGTGATCTTTGATTGCTTTCGCGCACTTTTCGTCTATGTATCTATCTATCTATCTATCTATCTATCTATCTGGCTATCTAACCTCTTACGCCGCGGGTCGATAAATAAATAAAAAAGACCGGCGCCGGCGGGATTCGAACCGTTGACCCTTTGATCAGCAGGCAGACGCGCTAACCACAGAGCTATGAAGGCAGTCATTCAAAGCACTCTAAAAACTTGTTTATATCTTTACCATCGCGCGCGTTCCATGCACGAGGGCTCATTCCGCTCTCGTGAGGCTTAGCACGAGAGCGGAATGAGCCCTCGTGCATGGAACGCGCGCGCACCGGTAGCTGTGACAGCGCTGTAAAGCGCGTCCTATGGTAAAGATATAAACAACCGCTTAGAGTACCGTTGGTTGAGACTAGCTGAGACGCCAGAAAGTCTGGTCGGTACCATTTTGAGTGTTTGTGCGTATGGCGCGTGCTTTGCTCGCCTTTCCTAAGTGACACAAACGCACGTGCTGGGCTGCGGAGATCGTGCGCAGGGCTGTGAAAGTGTCAACAAATTTAGAATCGCCTCAAGAGTGGGCTGGCGTATCTAGAGTGTGCCGGCCACCTGACGAACGCGCATAACTCCGCACTGTTTGATGCTATTCGCATTAACGTAGATAATCATTCCCAAAGGATGGGTTCTGCTGATTATAAATAGGCATATCGGCCGCGTATCGTCATGGTTTCAAAAACTCTCCTCAGGGCACCTTTAACACTGATGCGGCACAGTGTCACTAATATAGTAGGCTAAGCCCAGTGTTGCCCCGGCAAGATCACCTTCTTATGTCCAGCGCTATATCCAGCCCCGGCTAGCAGCTGGCGCAGCTGAGGTGGATGCAGGCGTAAACAGTCAATAACAGTGCTTTTCGAAGTATAAGTTTTTGACCCGTAAATTTGAAAAATGAGTACCTCTTTCAACGTAGTACTTTGAGCTAAGAGGGAAGTGCCTACCAGCGACCATCGAAAATAAGGAATAATTCCCCGCTTTCTGCAAATATTGTCCTTTCTTTCTCTTCCTCGTTTTACTCGCCGTCGCAGAAGCCTCCTCGCCCGTTATATTGGCGAACGGCTGGCGGCAGCAATTTCCGGAGCTTCAAGTTGGGAGCCGACGCAGGTTGAGGGCATAATGAAGGAGGAGAGAGAGAGGGGGAGGAGAAGGTGGCGATCGTCTCGGCATTCTCAAGTCAGCCCAGTGGGGAGAGGGTATGGCCGTCCCCCTCTCCCCGGTCGCTATCCAGCTGGCGCGAGATTGAAGAGCCGCAAGGAGGTCTCCAGCAGCGTCGGCCTGGGCTGCTGCAGCCACACCAGAACACGTTACGGTAAGTCGCCGCCGCCCCGTTTCGTAGGCCCTGAGCTTGATTACACTTTTACCATAAGCGCTGCGCTTCAACTGTCAGATGTTAATCTCGGTTTCACCTGCAAACTGGTTCTCACACTTGCCACTGCTTGCGACCGGAAAGGCTGACAGTCCCGCTTTATGCCTCTTGCGACTTCTGACGACAAACTGCGCCACTGCGGGAGCCGGTCGTAAGCAGGCTTACAAGACGCCTTTAAGCCGTGAGCTTCAGCAGTTGCAAGCTGTGCGAAACGGCCTTTTGGAACTGGTCAAAACATTTTACGACGAGAGATCATAGTGGCGCCACCTGTGGGGTAGCCGTGGAACACTTGGCATTTTCGTATATGTCTTATATGGCATTTTTCGTATTATGTCTTCTCTTCCTTGTCGTCGTCTGTCATTACCTCAGGCTCTCGGGTTTTTCTACCAAAACGTGTCGTATATGTCCTTTTCTTTTTCTTGTGCATCTTTTTTTTTTTGCTCGATATATTTTTGGCATGCTGGTATACAGTTTATCTTGCAAATACCGCTAAACCTCCGCTTTATTGAAACGCAATTCCGAGGCCACTTCTACAGATGGCGCCAGCGTGCCAGCGTGTTCTCTCGTCGTAAGAGATCCCCAAGTGGGTCGTAAACAAACGCGACAGTCAGTGCACAAGCCATAAACGAAATAATAATAATATATATATGTATATATTGTTTAAAGGGCCTAGATGGGACTGCTTTTTTTTTTCTTCTTAATTTTTCCAAAAGAAAAGCACTTTTTGGCGCAACACGCGATGCCATTCGACGGAATTTGGGAGGAGGTCACGGCCAGTTCTAAGCCCGCCCAGAGCTCCAGTGGACCCGTCTATTGCTGCTGGATTGGCTTGGCTGCCTCGGCCGAACATGCTTGGAAGACTACCACCGTCTATCGTCGTCCGCAGTGCCCAGGCGCTGACAGGCAAGCTACCCGCGTCGGCGTCCGTTCCTGCGCCTTCGTCCGTCTGCTATCCCGCCCCCGTCTAACGTACTACCGCAGCGCTTGCCAGACGCGCCCGCTGAAAGCGGCGTTCTCGACATTCCATCGTGCACGATCCGCGGTCCAATACAAGCGTCTGTCAGCGTTTGCCGGTGTGCCGATAAAACGCGACCGAGAGGACCGTAAATCATCAACAAAATAAATATGCAGTCCTTCCAGTTTTTCTGGTCTTCATGTTTCTTTGTTTTTGTTTTTGTATCGCACGGCATCCGAGAGCAAGGTGGGTGAGCGGCATGGCCCACAATTAAAATGGCGCCCTAAAAATATATTCGAATCGGCGAGGCCAGGTGCACTGCAAAACTTGAGCTACTACTTCCTTTCGAAGCTGAAATGATTCGGGAAACAAACTCCGGACATGCGTGGATGCGAGCCGAACGCCCGAATGCGTCCAGCCCAATCGCTTCGCAAATACTTACCTGTGCCAGGTATCTTCTCCAGTATTGAAACCATGGTTGCTATCACGACGCTCGCACCACTCGCAGAACAGCGGGGCCGCTTTTACGCGAACCAACACCTTTATTCCTGCATCAACACGCTCAAAGGAACAAATCAAGCCAGATCCAAGCAACATAGTTGTAGTGGAACGCTAGACTTAGGCCAGTCCCGCCACGAACTCAAGCACCAGAAGAGCGCTTCCAAAGGCGCGTGCTTGCGACAGTTGTTTTGGTGCAAACTAGGTCGGTTCCTCTAAACAACTCGGTGAACGCAAAACGACTCGTACTCATGAAAATGAGACGAGCTCGACGGGCTGTGCTCGTTATAATAATGATAATAGTAGTACCTTTATTTTTTCCAACAAAAACAATGTTGAAAATGTGACACGGGAAAAAAAACACGTGAAAACAGCTTTTTTCATAAATGCGTGACTAACTTCCCGTTGTCTAAACAACAACAAAGCATCAATTACCCTTCCAGTCCACCGTAATACCCCGAGAGATTGCGCACCTGAAATCGAGAGCAAATTAGGTGAAAATAGGTATGGGCTATCTTTCGGTGTAAAAACCAAGAAAAAGTTGGAAACAAAAACTTGTAGCATGAAGAATTTCAGTGTGTTTACGCTTCGTTTAGTCACCTTTAAAACCTTTAAACGAGTAGTCGCTATCACTGTCAAACAAAATGTCGATCATTTCTTCACGCAGCTGCAGTTGACCTTTCAAACTTGTTGTCGCAGCACCAAAGCGACTGTTCTTCTTAGTCAGCATTTATCGCCTGCCTAGTCCTTGTTTCCACCGAGGTCATCATTGACCTGGGCAGTGCAATTACTAAATTTAAGCTACACTTCACGGTGTTCAAAAAAATATTGAATCGTGTTAAAAGTAGGGGTGGGTGGTTAACTTTTGAGGTAATTAAAGCACCTCTTGGGATATCACGGTAGTTATACGCAGTTCCAGGACTATTCGATAAATTGTGCTCAGTATTGCAGTATGCAAAGCGGTTATAACTTATATCCGCTTAACATGATGATGACGATGATGATCCTGCGACTGTTTTCGTTGTAACGGGCGAGCTCGAATATTCGTGCCATAATTATTAATTAGCCTACACTGAGCACGCTGGTGTCATCTCTCGGGTAGCCGTGGAACTGCGTATAACTAGACTGGAAGAGTAATTGTGCTGTGTGCTCGTTTAGACAGCGGGAAGTTAGTCACATGTTTATTTATTTATTTATTCAGCTTTCCTTTAGTGCCTAAGGAATTATTGCACGACAGGGTAACCCAGAGCGGAGAAAAATGGGACGGACAGACACATCGCTCCAAACACAGCTGACGTTTTATTAAGCCGAATCATCCTTAAATAGACCCGCGCCCAAAATAAGCACACTACCAAGAAAATAAGGTTGAACACTTCTGATTGTCACACTCAAGGAACAAGGAAATGTCATACGTCCGGTTCCTGCGTAGAATGCATGTCTCCTTCTGAACATGGTCCTCGTTCGCTTGGGTCCTTTCTTTGCATGTGATTTAAGTTGACCACGTTCTTTAGCAGCACATTTCGCACTTTTCACAGAAGTTAATCCGCTCACCTTTATTATTTTTATTTTTTACGAAGATTAGTTCACTTGGTGGCGTTTTTTTATTTTTTAGAGCGCTATGCAAACTCGCCACTGCTCGTCGCATTAGGGAAAAGGGTTGTATGTTAATGCTCCCAGTCGGTACAGTAACATGGTAATCTAAAGCAGTCATTAGAGGCGAACAGTCTACATTTTCCGTCACACGACCAATGTCCCCATTTACATATGCATTCCCGTTTTTCTCCCTCGAATTAGCACTTGAAGTGCCGTTGGTTCTATTTTTATTTCTACCTTTGCGCTAGTTCAGTGAAGAGGGAAATATGCCTCTTTATATATTTGCATTGGTCACAAAATTTACATTGCGGAGAACATTTGGGCTCGAATTTATGCACTGTAGCTTAGCTGGATCCAACAGAATGTAGTTTTATTACTTTTAAACAAAAGGCACGCATATCTAAAAATAATAAATCTCAAAATACTTTTAAAAAAAGTTTGCTGAATAAACAATTGTGTTCCGTTTTACCTGAAACACAAATATCCAGCGCTCATCTAGGAAACGAATATTTCTAAAGTGAATTTATCCCAATTAATTGAATACGTCATTAAATCAATAAACGCCTGTGCAAGGAGAAAGAGAAAAAAGAAAGTTCAGATGCAGGAGACAGAACTGAGAGAAAATGGACCAAAGATTTGACCGCTGTTTCAATCGGGCCCGACACCAAAGGTACTAAAGAAGCCCATCAACGGTCAAATTTTAAACCGAACTGGCAATAATAAAAAAATAGCCATCAACAACAAGCGAACACTCCCATGCAGGATATGAGATCAAACAAGGAAACCTACGGCCCAGCGAATACGAAAAGAAAACAATACAAAATGGCGAAAGGAGAAAAAATCATAGACCGCCATTCAACTAAGACATTATTGGGAAGCATTAGTAGTGTATATTTGCACGTACGTGGCCGGAAATTCAGGGCAGCGCCATCCGTACTTTTAGGAGGTTCGTGTTTAGTCTTAGCCCGATATGTAATGGATAAGGCCCAGCATCATCGCTTGCACGAGCGAGTCTTCCGAGTGTTCGGCGCTCGAGCCACCACCACTACACCAAATGTTCGGAATGACCTACAGGTATCTCGAACATATACTACTATAGTGTATATATGGATATATAGACAAGGAGCCTAGTCCGGCCTTGCCGACTTACTCTTGCACACCCTCGCTCTAGCCTGCTGTCCCGCCGACGCGTCGACTCTCGCTACTGCTTTCTCGACGCTCGTTCTATCTTCTGTTTCTTGTAGCAGTTCGCCGTT